>CATKUM010000554.1:0-22547 GCA_949786405.1 Onychomys arenicola
TCGACCAGAAAATATTCATTGTTTCCTCTTGGTCTTAAAGACCAAATCCTTAGATTTTTGTTCCCTAGGCCGATAATATGACCTTAGCCTGTTTCTTCAATCATGGAGAACAATGAGATTCTTCCATGAGGCAGTCATATAACCTACTCTGTACATTGTTGCTGTGGATATCACTCTGTATAAATAAAATGTTGATTGGCCAGTAGCCAGGCAGGAAGTATAGGCGGGACAAGCAGAGAAGAGAATTCTCAGAACAGGAAGGCTGAATCAGGAGACACTGCCAGATGCTGCCATGAGTACCAACATGTAAGATACTGGTAAGCCACGAGCAATGTGGCAAGGTATAGATTTATAGAAATGGGTTCATTTAAGATGTAAGAACTAGATAGCTAGAAGCCTGAGCCATTAGGCCAAACAGTTTAAATAATTTAAGAGTCTGTGTGTTTATTTTATAAGTGGGCTGCAGGACTGCCAGGGCTTGGTGGGAGCTGGAGAGAAACTCTCCAGCTACACATTGTGTTTTAGAATCCTTGCCAAGATGCTTATGTGAAACCTCATTAGAAAGGGGCATTGGAAGGCTTAGGGAGGCCAACCAGGAAGCTGTTGCAGAGAAATGGGATGATAGCCTTAAAGCTTTCACCAGGGACACTAAGACAGAGCAGGAAGATATTTGGAAATGAGGGATAATTTAGAGAGAGAGAGAGAGGTTTAAATTGACAAGCAAAATCTTCATGTACCTGATTGTAAAAGTTATGTGAAAAAGAACCAAAAAGAAAAGCAGCAGAGTGAGGCAACAGTGTGTCCACATTCTATGCATATTAACTTTGAGATAGCTAAGTGAACATGAATAAGTTAATGTCTAGTTGGACATGCATTTTATTCTAAACTTTATGTATGCAAATTTTATTAGGAAATTAAGATTTGATAGCCATTCCTATTGAAATCATAGATTGAGATATCATCATAATTTAGGAGCATACACATACACCCATACACATACATAAACATTAGAACACTAGAATCAGTATAAAAAGACATAAAGATAGGACAAATGAAGTAATAAGTAGTTATATAAACTCAATGAAACTGCTCAGTCTCCTAATATTTATATTATCAAAGAATATGGATAAGAAAGAGCTGGTATTTCCAATTATTAGCATTACTGTAAAGGAAGCTCAAAGACCATTTTATTAGAGTTTGAAAGAAAAAGAACATGACAGTCAAGCTGTAAATCTCATCATGTATTTGGAGGATGGAAAATGAGACTAGGAAGAGAGAAATTCATGCTTTTTTAGTTAGGGTCCAGGGAATGTGGTGTGTTCGGTAACAGATCAACAAGCATCTGCAGGTGGAAGGGTATGGGGACTCAGAGGAAGAGTGGGAAAGCACGTATCCAGGAAAGCATCCTTAGGGATGGTTAGCATCTGAAGAAGACACAGAAACAAGGAAAAGAAAGTTGCTTCTGGAGTTAGAACTTAGAAAGCTGGCAAACTCAGCTGAGCTCCGTGGGGAAGATCCATAAATGTGAGTGGGGCTTCTCAGAAGGGAAAATGCATCACTTCATTTGGTGATAACTGTTCCTTCCATCTCCTCCATCACAGGTCTACAAGTAAACCAGATTCTGTGGGAGATGCTTTCCTGGTCAGATTAACAGGACTGGCCTTGTAAACTCTTCAAGAAGGAGACAGTGGTATATAATGTTTTAGTCTTTGGAGCATATCAGGATGTCAGGTGTCTCTACCCAGGGACAGAGAAGATTCAATTCTTTTGATTAGAAGCAAGTAGCTTTCACTTAGTAGAACTGGATAAAGCCCTGATAATTCTTCTTAAAGTTTACCATGAAGGATATCTAAGCCTTTTAACCCATATAGCATTCCCCCTCAAGAGTTAAGACCTTAAATGTAAATCAAGAGTTGGGCAAAGTGGGGCATAAAAGGGAAGGGGTCTCCCATATTGATGACTTTCAGGCCTTGGAAGGTAATCCAGAGGAAATGTAGATTGTAGCAGGACCATCTGAGAGCAGAGTAACTATAGTAGGAGGAAATAATGTTAGGACAGCCATGAGACCAATGATTAATAGTGTGACTATTAAGATTCTAATAGACATATCCATTTTCACAATAGCAATCCAGTTCCAAAGATTTCCACCCAAGATTTGGTGGTGTCATGACTTGTGTGTTGGTCATACCATCAAGTGTCACTCCTAGGCAGGCAGTTCTCATTTAGACAAAAAGATAGATAATAAGAAACCTGAGCCAGCTTCTAGATTGCTGACCTCAGACCTAAACAGTGCCAAGGACACCAAGTAGAACTGCTTGCTTTGGGGGTACCTGCCATGAGTGTTTCCTTTATCTTTGAAATAAAATGAACAACAAGGAGAAAGATTAAGTTTAATGACAATAAAACAAACACTCTTATAATGAAAGGGTTGGAACTATCAAACTGCTGCATGAGATGTTTCAAAAATAAATAAGGCAGAACTCTATTTTGAATTTTTCTTTATACGTGGTCATGTATACTCTAATTACACTGTTGCTTTCTCAAGATGCACTAACATTTCTCTTCATAATTTATCTGGTTCTTTGGCTTTAGACAAAGGGGATAGACAGGTAGTATGATATTTCAGCAGTTCTAAAAGAC
This sequence comes from Onychomys arenicola, assembly GCA_949786405.1. Classification (NCBI taxonomy): domain Eukaryota; kingdom Metazoa; phylum Chordata; class Mammalia; order Rodentia; family Cricetidae; genus Onychomys; species Onychomys arenicola. Next base: position 2,641 of record CATKUM010000554.1, read on the forward strand.
TTATCAAGATACTGTAGCTTTTGTTTTGATTTTCTTGACTTCTATAAACCACACTGTGAGGAAGACCTGGCTTTACAAGGGAGAGACCATATTGAGAGCAATCATGTATGCAGCCAGTTCAAGACACTAGAGTAAGGCTAGCATGGATAATCTAGCATTACTTGAAAAAAGGAATTGATACAAGCTCATCAGGAACCTCAGGCAAGACCAGCAGAGCAACCTCCATTCTTATCATAGTACAAATACCTGAAACTTTGACCTATTTTGTACCACTATGTATAAACTTTAATTATATTATTCTATGTATTGTGAATTGGTATGTTCACTCAAACTTGCATGATTGAGCCAGAAATAACTCATTACTCCTGATATTACTGTTCCTTGCATTCTCACCATTGCTGGTACAATAAGAGGTAGTTAACCATGTTGAACATAGAACATTTGTGAGAAACACTGCCTGATCTTGATTTTTAGTATTCCATCTTATGCTAAAACCCTATGCCCTATGTTCAATTATCTCCTCAGTCTACAGATGAGGACATCAAGGCCTAGAGGGGTTTACTAACCTAGGCTATACATCCAATAAATGGTTGAAATATGTCATGCATATTCAACTGGTTTAACAGCTAACTTCAAAGTACTTTAGTTCTAAATTTGAAGAGCATTTATGCCATATTCTTGGAACTTCTGGTTGTGAATATCGGATAACATATTTGTGCCATCATAACTTTGTAAAAACTTCTAGCAAGAACATCATATTTGAAGACTTTTCATTTTAATTTAATTTTCATTTATTGATTTTTGTGCATGTGTGCATGTCAGGTACATGCATATGCATGCCCCAGTGTGACTATGAAATGCACAAGGAGATGAGAAGACAGTTTCTGGGAGGTCCTCCCTTTGGGTCATAGGGAAGGAACAGCCTGTCAGTCTTGGCAGAAAGCTACCTGTTGAGCTGTCTTGCTGCCTTCTTTGAAGATTTTCTTTATGTCAAGCTGTGTTTTCTAACATAATCCCCATAGTCTCCTTTTATGGCAGCTACCACCTCTACTTTTATGCACATATCTAGATGGTACATTATTTGCCATGGACCTAAAATGACAATTTGATTGTCAAACCCAAATCTTTCTATTATGCTACTACCAATTTTAATTCTTAAATTGATATTTAGTGACAAACTCCATTTAATTTTTAGGCTCCTGGCTCTTGCTCCCCAGAAGATCTGTGAGCAACTCATCTGCTCTGTCTGATGGCTCCCATCTCAAGAGACTTTGTCCCCTGGAAACTGCTCCTGGTCTCCCACATAATCTGCTTTCTCCTGTTACTTGTTATCAAGGTCTGCCTGTCTTCCTTCCTTCTTTTCTTTTCTTCTCTTTTCTTTAACTCTCCTGTTTCTATGGTGTCAACTAAACCAAGGTCTCCAAGATGATAAAGATGTTTGGTCTTATGTTGTGTTAAAACCATAGCCAATATGCAAGAATTGTCATAGGGAAACCTTTCAGTAAATATTGGTAAGTTAATTTATGAACTCTAAGACTCTGGTTGACAGGAAGTTACCCTTTGGAACTTAGATTTTTCATAACCAAGATCCCGTGGTCTTAATAAGAACATATTATGTAAGGCTTGAGATATGCCCACTCTTTCAGGACATAAAAGTTATTATAACATGAGATTATACCTCATGAAAAGACTTTCTTGGTGCCTAGAGAAATATCCCTCTTATCTCTTTGCTTGTGTTATCAAAGAGCATATCTTAGGCCATTGTATTAAAGAATGTAGTAGTCATTATAGTGGTTTCCATGGACAGCTATCAGCAGCAGAAGATAAAAAAATTGTAGCAAAAAAAAAAAAAAAGCATTTTTATCCCCTGCAGTCTCAAGGCTGTGCCTACTTGAAACTGAGTCTTTGGAAAGTAGTTCACATGTCTCCAATTAAAAAAGGAACTCAGATATTAAACTAATTAAAATAATCTTAGTATTCTTGTTATTTATTTCATAGCTTGGAAGTCTTTCTAAAAATAGTATTTCAATAAATAGGAAAGACTTGTATACTCAGTTTGTTAATTATAATGACAACAAAGATGAATACTTTTTCTTTGAGAGAGATAACACTCGAGTTGACTTAGAACCAGGAAGAGTCAAAATGTGGCTAATTTCATTACTCAGCTTCATGTTGGAACATTAACATGCATAAAGCCAATCATAATACCACACTTTAATGTACTTGGAAGTAATTATTTCAAATAAATACATAAATGTGAAAATATAATCTATGTAAATCTATGTAAATGGGAGGTTATAGTGAATTAGTATATAGCATTACTGAGTAAATTGCTCAGGATTTCATTAAATAAAGAAGACTAAAGACTTGGGTTAGAAAGAAAAAGCTCCTTTGCTCTATTTCAGTTGCTTTAGGTTGTTAATCTGGTCCAAGATGATCAATTTCTCGTTCATCATAATAATTAGGGGTGGATTTACTGAGCATTAGTGTAATTTTCAATCATGCTAATAGTTGTGCAATCTTCTCCTCATTAATATAAATGAGGTAAATTAGATCCGTGACATTATAAAGCAGCCACAGAAGCTGCAGCAACTTTCCTGGGTCCTCCCTAAACTCCATTAATTTAATTGTAATATGTTGTGCCTTGATTCTTCTTTTCACTCTCTTTATTTTCCATTGCTAATGGTTCTCTAGACTAGTTAATGAGTGTACTAACCTCTTAATTTAAGTGACTGCTATGGTGTGTTCTAAATCATACATACTTAGCTTGTCTTATTACCTTTAACCCTTTCTCCAATATTCAGTCAATGCCATTTATGGGGCAGTCATCCATATGATTGAAAATTACATGTCTCAGCACAGTACACCACCCCAAAAAGAAAACTTGTTTACCAGTTTGCAGTCCAGAAGCACTGTGGATCACACTAGTGTAATTAAAGATGTGAGATATGCAGGCAATTTCAAACTTAACATTGCTTTTTTATAGTATCCTTAAAATTTTTATTTATATCCTCAGAATAAATTCACTTTTCCATGTTTTGTAGTTTAGTCTTTTGAAAACATGCCTGTCCTGAAAACACTGCCTAAATTATGTTTCCCCTGTACAGTGTTTTATCTGAGTTTGTTCATAGTCCATATCAAACTTTAGTCAATAGTGATTTTATGACTATTTACTTTTTCCCCCTATAGATGATAAGAAATTGAAAAGAATGAATCAAACCGCATTCACAGATTCTACCCAGTTATTTAGTACCTTTAATTATCTAGTTAAAGAAGAGCTGTGACTTTTGCCCGTGTCACATTCTACATATATTTTTGTTAAGTGATTTTTAAATTTCCTTCCACACGCAACATTTTAAAAGTTTACAATAATATTGTTTTCTCTTTTGGAGTCATTAAATAAAGAGAAACTCTCGATATTCCCAAGGAGTGTAATAAAATAGCTTGGATTTGGTTAGTATTACTAGTCATCTCAAGACACAGAATGTATGCTAACTTTTTTCTAGAGTTTAATTGACATCAATTGATATAAAAATTAAAGGCTTTCCAACATTTTTATACTGGATAGGGTATCTCAGTTTTACACTTTCATATGCATTCAGGCAGTTATTATTCATACTTCCTAAATTAGTAAATTAAGAAATCTTGCAGGTACTTTGGGATCCAGGTGAATCACTGATCTAGCATTAACAATCATATTTACCAATATTTAATAAGCCTCAACCTACCTCAGCCTCCTCACCGTGAGACAAAGATAAACATTCATGGCAGAAGACTAGTGAAAACTACAAAGAATCAGAATGAGCAACATATTTCAACATATAGCTGGGCATTAGCACACTCACAAATGTGTGGATTGGCAGGAAGTATCAGCTGGGCCAACAACAGCCACAGTAACAGCATCCCCAAAATACTCTGGGCTCCTCAAGATGTCCCTATCCATAAAAAGGAACAGAAATGCAAATTTTGTCTATTTCCTCTACTTGCTCATTTGCCTACATTCCTTCCACTCCTACATTCCATAAATACCAGCATTATGTGCATCCCTCTCTTTACTCCTTCATCAGTTTGTGTGTGAAGCCTGGTATTTCTTCCCGTCTTCCAGCACATCTCAAAACTACACTGCTATCTCTTTGCCTTCCTGCTACTGTCATAATGGCCTTAAGCTAGGATTGGCATTGCCTGATATTTTGGTTACTTTTCTTGTTGCTGAGAGCAAATATTTCAACAGAAGCAACTTAAAGGAGAAAATGTTGATTTCTTATATTTGAAGGGATACAGTCTGTCACAGAAGAGAAGGCATGGTGGTTGAATTTGAACCAGTAGTTTGTACTGTGTCTGTAGGCTGGAGGTAGTGAGGCATAAGTGTTGATATCAGCTGGTATCTTTCTTTTTCTTCTTTTATTTTGTTGCTGTTCCCTGTTTCTGAGGTCTTATGACCTTTGGTGATTTGAATAAGAATCACCCCCTTAGGCTCATATGCTTAGCCGGCAGGTAGTAGCACTCCTTCAAAGGATTAGGAGGTGTGGCCTTGTTGGAAGAAGTGTGTCACTGGTGTTGGGCTTTGAGATTTAAAAATCCTAAACCAGGCCCAGTTCTCTCTTCCTGTGGCCTAATGATCAGGATGATCTCAGCTACTGCTGCAGTGCCATGCCTGTGGCTATGTTCTCTGCCTTGAGAACTACTAACTCTGAAACTGCCAGGAAGCCCCCAAATAATGCTCTCTGTTGTAAGAGTCATCTATGTGATGTGTCTTTACATCAATAGAAGACCCTTGGGGTAGGTCTTCCTATCTCAGCTAAAGCCTCTGAAAACTCCCTCAAAGAAGACTGCCCAAGGTAACCATTACACCATTCTAAATCAAGTCAAGGTGACTTCTCTCCCAAGCATGTTCTTTCTCCTTTCCTTCCTCCTTCCTCCCTTTCACCCTACTTAACACCCCCTGCCCCCTAAATCATGCCATTTTCTGGGCATATTAATCAAATAGGTATAAAAAATCTTCATGTTGATTATGACTTCCATAAAGCACCCTTGCTGGACTAACATCATCTTGATTTTGTGAAGCAAAAATTGCTTTTAGACAGTGGGATATTTGAGTACAGAAATCTGAAATTGTGTTCCTTCAGAATAAACTTAAATCTCAAATCTTCTAGTTGTATAAGCACATTTGTTACATTTCTTCAACTATAAAAATGTTCTTTTTAAGCAGGGATTTTTGTTGTATATGCCATCTCCACAGTCATTCTCAGTGCCTACAAGAATATTTGCTCAATAGGCATGAAGGAGTTGGAAACAAGTCACCACAAAGTATGCCACTTTGGCATGGTATTTTGATCCTTGTGCTCTTGAAAAGCAAAGGATAAAGAGACAAACTCCCAAACACTGTAAGGAAGACATCCATTTGCTCTTGAATGACAGGAGATGGGGGCTGGGAAGTCTACACAGGTAAGTTGTTCCCAATAATCTAATCATTATGACCCATTGCTCCAATTAATGATCCTATCATCAGCACCACTACACTGTCACATGTGCACAATTTCCTACTCTTTGACCAACTCGGAGTGCACCCATTGAGCTCTACACCTTTGGTTTTCCATTCCATTGAGAGCTCTCTTATCACAGAAAGCTCATGTATACAAATCGTTATGCATTCCTTCTTTTGATCTTCCCTATATCAGTTCAATTCCCATACCCAGTCAAAAACTCCCAAAAGGTAAGGGTAACAATTTGTCTTCCTAAAAAATGAATGAGAAGCCTACTTATTGGAAGTCCAGAGATTAAGTAAATTCATAGTCGAAAGGTCCCCTGCTCCAGATAAATGTCTTATCCAATTGGATATTATATTTCCACCATAATAGATTTGAGTAAATAACATCTAAGAACAGCTACATTTGTCAGAATAAAACTTCTAAAGCTGGGCAGTGGCACATGATTTTAATCCCAGCACTTGGGAGGCAGAGCCAGGTGGATCTCTGTGAGTTCAAGGCCAGCCTGGTCTACAGAGCAAGATCTAGGACAGTCACCCAAACTACACAGAGAAACCCTGTCTCAAAGAAAAAACAAAAAACAAAAAACTTTCTAAAGCCAGATCAAATACTCTGTATTTCAGTTAAAAAGAAAACAGATTATAGATTCCATGACCAAACAACTCAACTCTATGATTTAATATTTGATAACCATCACAAATATAGCTTGTAAGCTATATTCCTATGTAGGCTGTCTATTTCTACTTGTTAATGTTAAGGTACATATGCATTTTCATCCCACTATGAGCTCCTTGGTAGACTATATTCCCCAACACTCCACTTTCTCTTGTTTGCAGCCAAGTTTCGTTCCTTAATCTCCCTACCCCCACAATTCTCATGTTTATGATGTTGGGTAGAAACAGTGGATGCTTTAATTCACCTACAGGATAAACAGACAATGGAGCTCAAAACCTATTACTCTATGTCTACTAAATCTACCATGATTACTAGGAATGCTATAACAGGATATCCCGCACTAGAAGGCTTCAATAGTATTAGAGGCTGGAGAGACAGAACAGAGATTAAGAGAGTGGGTATTGCTCTTTCAGCACCCTCATCTGGTGCCTTGCAACTGCCTACAAATCCAGTTCCAGGGAACTGATGCTCTTCTCTGGTCCTGAAAGGCATCGGCATGTGCAATCAAGGCATGTATACATGCAAATGCAAACACACACTCAAACACACACAGAAGATCATCTATATAATATATATATAATTTTGTTGCATATATTATTTCACATATAATATATAATTGTATATTATATAATTTATGGACATATTATGTAATATATAATAAACATAAATCATATGTATTATATATAATATATATAATTTCTGGAGGTTAGAAGTTTGAGGCCACTCTGCTAGCATGTTTATTTTTCCTGAGGCCTTTCTCATTCTTTGAGGATGAGCACCTTGGCTAGGCCCTCAGGCTGGCTCTGCTTAACATTTGCCTCTTTAGTCTCTTCCTATTTGGGAGACACTAGTTTATAGGATGAGGACACGTCTATTATCTTATTTAGCTTCAAAGTCCCCATTAAAGTACCTACCTCCAAATGTAATTCATACAGTAATGTTTCCCAAATGTCAGTGTTTAAACAGAAATTTAGGTTCTATTTACAAGTAAAACTTTTGTCAAATGAACTATTTGGACTGTCTTCTCTCAAATACCGCAAACTCTTTTTTTAAAAAAATGATTTATTTATTTATTATGTATACAATGTTCTGCCTGCATGTATGCCTGCAGGCCAGAAGAGGGCACCAGATTTCATTATTGATGGTTGCGATCCACCGTGTGGGTGCTGGGAATTGAACTTAGGACCTCTGGAAGAGCAGCCAGTGTTCTTAACCTCTGAGCCATCTCTCCAGCCCATACTCAAACTCTTTTTAACCTCTATTTTTGAACTGTTTTGTGGCTCAGTAATTCAAATATTTGCTTTATCTTTATTATAAAGCTGGGAAAGTTATAGCTCCTGTCTCCATCACAAAGCAATTTTAAAAAGTAATTATTTGATCAAAAATCCATTTTCAATATAGTTTAACATTTCCCTATATTTTATTTGCATTACACCATGAATTTTTTAAATTCTAGAATACATAATAATAAAAAAGATCAAAGTACTGAGGTGAAAACAGTATAATTTTACCAATCTTACTAACACTGAGGTTACTATCTCATTCCAGTGAGTTTCATGTGTTTACATCAATTTATGTAGCCTATTCTTTGACGTTAATGTTATTACTCCAACTGATACTCCTTATTAAGATAGAGACTTTAACTCTTTGCTTTTATGATGTCCATAGCAAGATTGTTACTTTATTTACTAAGTTAAAATCTATCTCTTTTTCCTAGTTGAAAACTTCTTTTTTTCTGATTTAACCAGAAAGTATAACTTACATGGAGGAGAAGTTGACAGCCCAGGGAAATTTTCTGCAGTGATTCAGTGAATGACTCATTTAAAAAAAAATTAAAAATTTATAAGTATTAAGATACATTTGACTTGCCATTTCCTAACTTTAATAGAGCGATTTTGAGAGGTTTTCTCAAATTGACTGAATCACAAAGGAAAGAAGACACATGGAACAGATATTTTGTTGTTATTGCTATTTTATTTTTAAATATAAGCTGTTTGCATGGCATTGCCTTAGGAGCATGACTAAGGGGCCACCGTGTCACCCAGTGCCTTATGTTTCCCTCACCCATATGTACAAAGATAGGGTTACTGCTAAAATAGCTTTCCATGGTCGCACACAACAACCCCCTACTGTGCATGCAGGCTTGCAGCTTTGGCAACAGAAATGGGTTCTGAACACACTGTCTCTAGCAGGGTAGTGTGAGAAAATATTTGAGTTTTAGAGCGAGACCACATTCCTTATATGCTCCCTTTTCACCTGTTAATTTATTCATTGCTTATCACATGTCTCCTGAAGCACAAATAATGTTCCCTCTACTGTGTGTAATCTGGAGTGCTGACCCGTGTAATGCAGTAATATAGAGCATAACAGCTGCTCATCTGAACATTAATTGATCTATGCATTACCACTCATCACTTCTGCAATTGATAAGGAAGATGGGTAGAGATGAAGAAGGGAAGAGAGGAAAGGATTGGAGGAAGTTGAAAGTCACAGTATTTGAAGTGTATTTTTTCTTGGGATGTGTATAATGTGACCAGATGCCTAATTACTCAGGTTACAGTGATTTTTTTTCCTATTAAAAAGTAAATTTTTTAAGCTTCAAAATAGAGTTCATTTTTGAAGGGTTGGTAACTTTGAACATCATAGAAATATCTTGACAGTAAGTTTAGTATTAATGAATTAATTTGCCTTTAAAAAGAAACTATTTACCAGTTTCTTTCAAAAGCGATGGTAACGTGAGGTTACTATCTGTCCTTCCTTAATATAGGGATGGTGTCATAGTGCAGAGCCAGGGACAGACAGCACACCAGCATATGGGGTTCTGTTCTCCTTCCTTCTGGGAATGACTCAATAGCTCCATCAATCTGTGGAGATTTTTCTGCTTCTATTATTAGATTGGTCTAGCAATAACTACTGATGAAATATCATGAGGTGAAATAATACCTAAAATCCTCATGGACAGAAGTGCTAAGTCCATGTGTAGGGCATTCCTGGCCACACCGCCAATCAGGCTCCTATGCTGCTACCTCCTGCCATGGTGAACTGGATTAAATCCTTCCCTTCTACTGTGGCCAGAACCCACAAATGTGCTGGGATGGATACCACTTCAACTAGACCATTGCATAGGGAGAATGAAGAGAGGCCAACCACAGTAACTGTATCATATGGAGAAACATTCCCTGTCAGAGGATGGCTTTACTGCCATTCCAAAGGAAAGCTAACTCTGGGCCATTTTGAGCATACTCCTAACCTGTAATCTGAAATGCCAAAATCCTAAAACATCAAAATTCATGTAACTGAAATTCCAAAATTATGCAACCCAAGAATTAAAATGCTAAATGATAAAACCATGAAATTGCCAAACTCTAATTTTTGTTGGCAAAAGAAAGGATATAGACAGAATAGAAAGACAACTTTCATGAAAGAATTTATAGGTTATCTAAATGCTTATAAAAGAAGTATAAGTGCAGCTGTCAGTCACAAAGGACACAGACATGATCCCACCCACAGAGAACTATTGGAGTGAAAGGACCTAAGGTCATAATTGGGCCTTGAGGTGGGCAGGAAAGCTTTAGAGAGAGCACAATGAATGGTGGTAGCATAACACAGCCTGAAAGGTGAGGTGAGGCTCCCTGAAAGCCTGGAGAGCAGCTTTACAAGCGAAGGGGCTAGAGAGGTGGCTGGGTGGTTAATAGCACTTGCTGGTCTTGTAGAGGACCCTGTTTGTTCCCAGCACACACATGGCAGCCTACAGTCTTCTAACTCCAGTCCCAGGGATCCACCACCCTTTCCTGGCCTCCACAAGTCCTGCTTATATGTGATGCAGGGACATACATGCAGGCAGGACACCCACATACATAAAATAAAAATAAATAAACCTCTTTGAGAAAGAATGAGAAAAGAGAGGAGAAGGCAGGAAAGGAAAGGGAGGGAGGGAGGGAGGGAGGGAGAGAGAGAGAGAGAGAGAGAGAGAGAGAGAGAGAGAGAGAGAGAGAGAGAGAGATCTCTAAGCTCCATAATCAAGATGGGGCCAGGGATGTTGAGAAGAGCCCCTTTAGAAAGCCTTCACCTCTGACCACATCAGGTCCTTTTGGGGGAGTTTTAAAACAATCTCCAGAACAAAGGAAAGGTCTAAGGTCTGGCATTTTGGAACCTTTTAGGAATGGCAGGACGTTTTACATAATGTAATTTAGTTCAACACAGAATATTTACAAACAGCCTTGAGGAGCCAGGTACTGGTTGGGAGCATAAATCAAAGGTTGTGCTTAAGACACAGCACAGGCAGCTTAACTCTGTCCCAGAGCGCTGCAGGGAGGTTTAGGCTGATTCAGGCTGTAGGACTTTGTTCAGATACAGGTTGAGCTGTACCACACTCAGTAGAGAAATCCTGGAAAATACTGAAGCATTGCTTTCATGTGTTTGAGAAACTGTTTACAGTTGAGGTTGAAGTGAGTGAGACTGGAATAGATGGGAAAGAATACCCACAGAGAGAGCAATGCCAAGTGGATGTATTCTATGAAGACAACTATTTTATTCACACTTCAACAAAGAAAAAAAGGAGCTACTATTATTCCATGAATTTGAAATATAATTAGTGATCTTGAAAGCTGACAAACTCTTAGTTATGGACCACTTATATGAAATTGCCCACAATCTGTTCTTGTGATACACTTTAATATATCAAATTTTGTTTTTAGATTTTTTTCCTGATGCTCAGTTGTCAATGTAATTTTTCTAAAATTAATTATGCTATATATTTTATTTCTATATGATTTTCCAATGCTGGAAGTATAAACTATACAAAGATTTTGGAGGCATTCTTTTTCATTTTGAACGTTGTTTTGCACTTAAAACTATGGAAGTTCATTATCATAATACTGACTGTATGTAACACATGCATGCACATTTGAACTCTGGAATTTCCTGGGTAAGTCAACAGGTGTCATAGTGTATTTTTGCCATCCTGGAAGATAATATTTCTCAAGATCTAGGCTCTTTGGGTGCTTATGTATGCGACAGTGACCCTTGTCATTGTTTGCTCAGTCTCATCGGAGTCTTTATAACAGTTTGTAACTAGCTCTGCCACTCTGCTCTCTGAAATGCTGTTTAGGTGGACAACCTAAATCAATCTCTCTCTCTCTCTCTCTCTCTCTCTCTCTCTCTCTCTCTCTCTCTCTCTGTGTCTCTGTGTCTCTGTGTCTCTCTCTCTCTCTCTCTCTCTCTCTCTCTCTGAGACGGGATCTCACTATGAAACCTTGGCTAGTCTAGAATTTGCTTTGTAGACCAGACTGGCCTGAAATTCACAGACATCTACCTTCCTCTGTCTCCTGAGTTCTGGGATTAAAGGCATATACTACTACACCTCACAAGAACTTAAGAATGTGATATGTTTATACATTTTGTTTTTTCACCATTCTTAATGAATATATTTATATGTTCATAAATTATAATTTATTGACTATTGTTTGTACATCTGTTTAGGTGGTATGTTTTTATTATTTTATTGGGTAATGTGGACTATAATGTGTCCTCTTCTGTTCTCATGTGTTTCACAAAATCTTCTTTAAAATACAAATAACTGTAAAGAGAGGAAATTTTGATTTTTCTAGAATTTTAGTTTTGTGACTATAAGCTATAGAGACTTCAGAATTTTAACACTTATTATTAGGCCATTTATCGTAATGCCTGCTCAAGTTAACTCTAATTGCTATGTGATGAGGGATTGTGGGAAGGTTGTACTTGCTCATTTTAATCCCCAAAAAACAGTAAGCAAAAAAATAAGAGACCTCAACTCTACTATACTTACAACTAAATAATGCTAGCAAGCTGAATGAGCTCAGAAGAGGATCTGTCCATCCAAAAACCTCATCTTAATGAGTACCTTGATTATAGTGTTGTGATAAGCTGAGCAAACCCAGTTGTTTGTCCCACAGAAGCTGAGGTGATACACATGTCTGTGGCAATAGGTTTGCAACAAGAGAAAACAGCTGTATATATAAATACAACAGACTATAATTCCTATAATTTCATGGTTAGTTCAATGCAGGGTATTTTTGCAATTAATATTTCCTTTATAAGTTTCAATGATTCTGCAAAATGATGAGCCATATTTTCTTAAAGTTGTCTTGGGCTTTTATACTGTAATTTATAAAGAATGCTGTTCTTGTATTTTTAAGACAGGGTCACTCTATAAAACTCAGACTGGCCTCAAACTCATTGTCTTCTTGCCCCTCAGGGATCTTGATCTTATATTCTAAGAAGTGATGTCAGGTACTGAATCACAGTAGTGAAATTATATATTATGTTTTGGACACATACTTATAAGGGTATATATTTTTAAAAATTATTTGTTTTCATGAACTTCCAATTTGCAAGTCTTGTATGTTCTGTGCTTTTAGAAGAGTGATATGTGGAGACAGCACTGCTTCTCTGTTTGCCTTAGCTATCAGAGCAACTGTGCAAACTTAGGACTGCACCTCTGTGCTAGTCTGTGATCTTATCTCCATCAGTGTGAGTGTGTAGAGGCTGTGTAGATTTGCTCTGCTGTCAGGACACAGGACTCACTCTCCAATATAGGGAAACCACCAACAAATGCATACACCAAATGATGTGCCATTAAATTAGTTTTCAATTAAGCATAGCAGATCACTGTTAGTGCACCAGATTGCTTTTCTATAGGATTCAGAAACACCTTAACTCCTTTTCTGAGACCAATCAACATATAAACAATAGATATTTAATATGTCCAGTATTAGTGTCTTTGGTTCATCTGAACTCCTGGATGACAAGTGACTTCACAGAGTCTGGAAATCAGATAGTGACTTCATTTGTTTGAATATTTCATCATTTCCCAGATGGATCAAGAACAAATATCTCAACAATGCTCTCCTGAAACATCCTTGATCGTTCTATTCTAGAACTCAACCAAGCACGTTAAGAGAGTCTAAACAATCTTACAGATAGCACACTGGACCACTATGCCTAATGGAAATTGAAAACCAGAAGGTTTGGAGGAGAAATTGCTCTGTGAAAGAGGCCAAACACAGAAAGACAAATTTTTCATGACCTCACATATGTGTGCAATCTAAAAACAGTTGAAGTTACAGATGTAGAGATAAATGGTAGTTAATAAGGGCTGTGGGTGGGGATGCTCATTCAGGAAGGGGGAGGTGTTGCTTACAGGCCACAGTTTGAGCCAGGTGAAAGGAGCAACCTCTGGAGACCCGCAGGGAAGTGTCTGAAAAGTAAACAATGACAATGTGCACTTGAAATGACTAAGAGTGGGTTTTACATGTCACTACATAAGGCTGAGCATGCCAATTAGCTTCAGTCAGTAATTCTTAAATGTCTATATTGTCTGTATAGTATTTACAATTTTTGTCAATTGAAAAAATATTTAGAGAAGGAATAATAAATACATAAATAATTTGAGTTTCTTTAGGTTCCAGGGAGCACTTCTGAGGAGAAAAGCAATTTTAATTTGTTGAGTTAAAAAACCTCATTAAATTGCGACCCAAAAGACAAAAGGAAATGCTGTGAGTGCCCAATAAGAAGGCACCATGGGAACTGTTTTCAGTTTTGTGGCTCAGAACACAAGATAAGACGCTGACTCTGTGCTTGTTCCATAGTCATTCTTCTGTGCTTCACTCTGATGTTACTGAAGAAGCATTTTATGCTTATTTATCGATACGATAGGTTTGAAGGAATGTGAAGAAGGTTTGACCTTTGACCCTAAAAGGAGCCATTTCCCTGTTGTTCCCCTCAGTCCCTTCTGTTTCCCAGGCTTTGTCCCTGCAGCTGTGTGTGACTTTCTGCCTGCTGTCCCATAAAATAATGTAAATTAAGAGTGAGCAGAGAATGACTCAGCTTTTCCATCACAGCAGTGGACTCTGGGAAGACTCTGTGTGTGCTAAGGTTGTAAATGCTATTCTTTTTTTTCTTTTTTCTTTTTTTTTTTTTTGAGCTGAAGATTGAACCCAGGACCTTGTGCTTGCTAGGCAAGCACTCTACCACTGAGCTATATCCCAACCCTGGTGTGTTTTGTTTGTTTGTTTTTTGGTTTTCGAGACAGGGTTTCTCTGTGTAGCTTTGTGCCTTTCCTGGATCTCGCTCTGTAGACCAGGCTGGCCTTGAACTCACAGAGATCTGCCTGCCTCTGCCTCCTGAGTGCTGGGATTACAGGTGTGCACCACCACCACCCGGCATAACTGCTATTCTTATCTAAGACTTTTTCTTGAAAAAAATTATGCTGTGTCTGGAACATGGGATTCATGTTCTTCATTTTCAGATGAATAATTGATTCCCCCTGTCAGTACTTAGATAGTATTTTCATTTTCATACCTATGTAAATAGCTAGGAAAACAATACACCATGAGAACAACAAAACAAACTGTGAATCTTCATCCTCAGTGCACTTCACCCTAGCTCTGAAGAACCTGATGCATTCTGGGTGTTTCCAGCATGGCTTAACTGTCCTTGAGAATATTAATGAACTAGGTTTTGTATGCATATGTAACATAAAACCATATTCAGACAGAGATGAGAAATACATTCTGTGTTATTTGTCTGTTGTTTATTTTGGGGAAAGGTAAAGGCTGCTTCAAAGTTGCTATGCAGCTGAAGATGATCTTAAACTCTTGATTCTTCTGTTGACACCGGAGAAGAGGGCTGAGCTTATTAACCCCTTGCCTAGGTTTTCTGCACTTCAGCGAATAAACCCAGGGCTTCCACACACTGTGCTAGCACTCTCCAAATGACCTGCATCTTCAGGGTACATTATGTTTATATTAAATCCAATTGTAATTAAGAGGAAATTTGACTTGTTTTCTCACCACTCTAATACTGAGATTTAGGTAAAAAAAAAAAAAAAAAAAAAACAAAACTGTCACTATAGATACTACTTGATAAAATATGCAATTAAAAATCAAACCTGCTTTACATAGTGAATTGCTCATAGCAGCTCTTACTTGTCACATTTTACATCAATTCTCCTTCTTCTTCTTCTTCTTCTTCTTCTTCTTCTTCTTCTTCTTCTTCTTCTTCTCCTCCTCCTCCTCCTCCTCCTCCTCCTCCTCCTCCTCCTCCTCCTCCTTCTTCTTCTTCTTCTTAACCTAATGCTTAAATCTTTACTTCTCTGTGTTTTCCAAACTGTTGCTTTGCCCTGTGGTTGTAATTGAAAAGCAGCTGTGATTTAAGACACCAGCTACAACATGGCCATCAACTAACTCAATTGACTGACTCATGTTTTAAATAAATGCACTGTGACTATGATCACATTATTATTGGGTGTGAATGGATAAGAAGCTTGGGGAATGACAACATTCATGGAGTTCAGAAACAGCTCACAAGACTTCCATCCTCTCACCAGCCTAAGTCACTTTCTTCATTTCTGTGAAGACATGCTAGAGCAAAGCAGTGTGAGGAAGGAATTGTTTATTTTGGCTCATGGTGTACAGAGACTGTCCACCATGGTGGAGAAAACGTGATGGCAGGACCATGAGACACGCTGATTCTTTAATCAGGAAGCAGAGAAACCTGAATGTTGATGGTGAGATTGCTTTCCTGCTCCCCCACCCTTTCCTCTTTTATTCAGTGTCAGGGTCCAGATTGTGAGATGGTGATGCCTACATTTAGGGGGTCTTCCTTTTTCACCCAGTGAAACCTCTGTGGAAACACCCTCACAGACAGGCCCAGAATTGCATCCCTTACATGATTCTAAATGATTATCAAGGTTAACCATCGTACCTCTTATGTCTCAAGTGAAAATATTTTCCTGTTCTGGAGGATGAGAAAGGAACGAAGTATATTTTTTCTACTATTCTTTTCCTCTTCCTTTCCCTTCACTACATTATCTTCCTTCTGGATTGTATCTATAACAACTTTGATAACTATCTTCATCCTAATAGGATCAAAATTCTAATACCACTGTCAGATAAATATATGACCTCCTAAGCTCAGGTTCACATACAGACTGGAGATCTTAGGACCCTAAAAGGTACCTCAGCAAAGCAAATGAAATAATATGGTAAAAATGAACTTGCTTTTCAATATAGATAAATATATCAGAGATAAAATTGACTTATGTTAGATAGTATACATTTAGGTATGGAGACAGACAGACAGAAAATAGATTTTATGGTTAGGCTTTATTGAATAATCTGAGATGTAAAGTAACAAGAATTTGGCCAGCAGTTGAAACCAATGAACAGAACAGGCATGGGATTCTGACTCCCGAGTTCTGGTTTAAAGAATGTGGTATTATGCCTGACTTGTTAATATTTTAAAGACTTGAAGACTTGGATTCTTATGTGTGCTAGTGATGAATATCAAAAAAAAGCAAAATTAATTTGTTCCAAATTTCTTCATAGTTTTCCACAATAGCAACCATTACTGAGAAATGAACAAATATTATATAAAATGTTTTGGCGAAATAACATCTTCAGTGATTTTCAGCTTAATTTAAAGTCACACCCTTTATTAACTAAATGCTTTTATTTAACTCCAATGTAATAAATAATGGGCTGCTCCATTCTCTCCTGTCCTTATGCTTTCTGGACATGAACTGAACCCCAGGCAATGAGAGGTATCATACTGGCTCATAGTAAATTAGTCTTATTCAGAGGATAGTTAAGATGTGAAAAACAGGGAAATATTAAAAATATTTAGTGAATGCCAGAACATGAGCACTAGCCAGCCAGAATATCTGCCAGGCTAAATGAAGATCTTGTCTCAAAAATATGACAGTGGCAGTGTCACGTGTGGAATCCTCCTGGGCTTGGTCTTAGCACCAAAGGAAAGACTGAGAGAGGCATTGGAAAAAAGATGAGGGATTAGAATATTACTGAGGAGACATTTCTGGGTTCATCATTATCTTAGTTAGTGTTTCTATTGCTGCAATGAAGCAACATGACCAAAAAAGCAAGATGGGAAGGAAAGGATTTATTTGGCTTATACTTACATATCACTGTAACTCATTAAAGTCAGGACAGGAACTCAAGCAGGGCAGGAACCTAGTGGCAGGAGCTGATGGAGAGGTCATGAAGGAGTGCTGCTTACTGGTTTGTTCCAGGATGACCAGGCCAGGGATAGCACCACCCACAAAGAGCTGGGCCTTCCCAAATCAATCACTAGTTAAGAAAATTATAGACTTGCCTACAGCCCAATCTTAATGAAGTAAATTTTCTCAATCAGTGCTTCCTCCTCTCAATGACTTCAGCTTGTATCAAGTTGACATTAAGAAAGATATAAAACTATCTAGCACAGCAATATAAAAGTCAAACATTAAATAAAAGATCATATGGCATGCTATCAAACAATTCTAATGAATAGGAGCAGTGAGATGGCTCAGAATGAGAAGGGATTTGTCCCCAAGCAAATTGAACTGCCTGAGTCACTCCCCAGACCAACTAGGTAGGAGAGAACTGACTTTCACAAGTTGTTTTCACTTTTTTGAACTTGCATGCATGTGAACACACACACACACACACACACACACACACACACACACACACAAATGAGATAAAAATGTTCTCAAGAAAAAATATGTTTAAATGCTTTAAAAGTCTTTCACAACTCCATTCTTCACTGATTATGGGAACATGTACTTCCATTTACAGTGTAAACTTTTCAGAACATAAATTTTATTTCATTTTCAAGATAAGGTTGTATTCAAATCCCTTCTCTGTGTAATTCCCAGAAATATGAATGGTAGAATTTGAGTAGAGATTTTTCTAGTTTGAGTTCCTCTAGGTCAATGCTGCTTTGATAAAGAATAGAGACAAGGGAACAGTTGGCATAGAACAGCATGGCAGGAGAGCAAAGGGAGACTCCACAGGGCTCTTCAGGGTGTGCTCACACCTCCAGCATGCCATTTTCCTAGAAGACTTTGCTCTCTGCAAAATGTCTTTAGGAAAGTATGATCATATCAGTGCCTCAAAAGTTTAATGCATAGACACAAGGTTACATAAGTATAGGCAATTATTTTTTTTATTGGAAACAATTCATGAAAAGTTAGGAGATTTTAAAACTACAAGTCTTGGAATTATTAAAATGATAGTATGTGTTTGGACTTCTGAGATAAAATGTTTTCCTTGTGAGCATCTCTCTCTCTCTCTCTCTCTCTCTCTCTCTCTCTCTCTCTCTCTCTCTGTCTCATGTATTGTTGAGACAGGGTTTCTCTGTGTAGCCCTGGCTATCCTGGAACTCTCTCTGTAGATCAGGCTGGCCTTGAACTCAGATATCTGCCCGCCTTTGCCTCCCCAGTATAGGTATTAAAGGCATGAGATACCATGTCTGCCTGAGAATCTCTTAATATTGCTTGGGGAGTGTTATCAGGAAAAATAAGGAATGGCAACCATTACAGTTTGTGTTCCTCATCTAGTTCATCTGTTAAGTGGAAACTAACTGTTCAATTCAAGTTCTTTGAAGATTTACTTTTATTGTTTCTGATCATGTGTTTTAAAGGTAGTGACTATTAGCATTTTGTGTTAAATCTTTTATTTGCATCCAAATATCTCCAGTGTAGAATACACTTTTGGAGAGTGATACCTTGTCTTCTTTCTGAGGGAAGCATTCCACATACAGAAATAAAATGCCTTATCCAGAAGAGCCTCCAATTTCTTTATGTTACTCAGTTGTGAGTAGATTAATGATATTTCAAATGGCGTTTATCATTATACATTGGCATTTAAAAAGTTCTTTTAGGCAACACAAATCCAAATTCAAATCTATTCCTACCACTGAACCCTGGGGAAGTTCTTAAGAATGGCATTCCCTAATGATTATGTTGATTAAAACAAATTGTGGTAATGCATTTCTAGTTCAGACCACATTCATACATATTCCTGATAGGCCCTAGGAAACAATAAAAAGAAATGGTCAAAATGCAAAACTGTTTGGTCTTGAGCCATGTATTATATCTTACTCTTCTTAAACAGACTCAGACAGCAGCAAAAATTGTGTGTTTCTTTGTAAGCAGTCTTCCAATTGCATCCAAACTGAGCTACTAGACTATCACATTTGGAACCTCAAATGCTTAAAATGTAACTATTTCGGTCACAAATTGGACAGTGACTCAGAACCTATGGTTCTATAAATAGTAGAACCTATGGTTCTATAAACAGTAGCATTGGCTTGGCCTCACAACCTGCCAGAAATGCAAATATGCAGGCTTCACTTCCAAATCCAATAAGGCAGCAATCCTGAGGCCAGGCCTCCCAGTCTGCTCTAGTGAGCCTCAGAGGGTTGCGTTGCTGGTCTAGTTCAGAAGGTGCTGAAACAGAGAAAGGAAAGTGGAGGGAGATACCACAAATGAACTCCCTGCCTGGAAGGAATTTGAGAAATCTGAAGTACATGACAAGGCTGAACGAACTTACCAGAGGTCAAGTGCTTAAAATTAAACAAAAAGGTAGCTTGTTTAAGAAAAATATGGCATGCCTTTTTTTCTTGAATCATTATTCAACTATATGTAATACAATGCAACAGACAAAACCTCTCTGAACATACCTTTAATCAGTGATGAGGGAATATTTGGGAAATATTTGGAGATGTGATTTTTTTAATCAGCTCAGTGGTGATACAATAAAAATGTGCGGATAGCAATGCCCTCAGCAGCTTCCTTTGGGGACTTTGGGGAATGAGGATGTATTTTGAGAAATTCAACTCTTCCAACAACACACACCCAGTAAGATCAAACTTCCTTATGGTATGCCCTGACATCTTGGACCTTAGAGAGGGGAGAGAGAAAGA
>CATKUM010000555.1:0-22542 GCA_949786405.1 Onychomys arenicola
TCAATTCGTTCTCTCTCAACAGTGGCGTGGCTCGAAACGATGTATCTATTGCACGTGGGCGTCTCTCTCGCAACAGTGGATCACCGATCAAACATACTTCATACTCATCTATTCGCTGCTGTTGCAGCCCGCATCCCTGTCCGAACAAGACAGTCTCAGCTGCTATATCAAGCAGGCTTCTACCAGCATTCACACACCGCTCCTTCTCCTGCCTGTTGCTCCTGCTGCTGCGCTCTCCGAGTGTCCCCTCGCTGCCGTCTCTTGCGCTACTCGGTGTGCTGTCGAGTGTCTCTACACTCGAGCCGCTCCAGCTTCTTCGGCTCTTGCTGCTGCTGCTGGCTTCCAACATAGCTGTTGCAAAAGACGCGGGGTCTTTCAATGTTGCTCCTGTTGTCAGTGCTCCCACATACTGCATCTGATGGCAACGGCAAGGCTCTACAGCTGCTGCCCCAGCTGCGGCTGCTGCTCGAGATTTTCTCTTCTTGTCCGCATGCGACAGCAGCAGCAGCACGACCAGCAGCAGCAACGAAGGTAGCGCAGCGAGCCCACGTGGTCTGTGGGGGTGGCAGCAGCACCGCTGCATTCAGCTCTTGAATGTCTTCTAAACTATTGTCTCCGCCTCCTGCTTCTTGCTTGGGACCTGCTGGCGGATCAAAAATATCGTCCTCTGTGTGGAGCTCCCACGAAGAGGAAGCTGTTGCTCCCGCACCTGCTGCTGGGAGCTCCATTGGGCAGGTTGACAGCACTTTCTGCAGAAGTATTGCCGCCTGTTCCTCTGCTGCTGCTGCTGCTCCTCCAGTCTCAACTCGAAGCCTTCTTCTTGTTGTTCTGCTGCTTTTGATTCTCTATCATCTACCATCTCTTCTCTGCTCTAACAGGCTCTGCCATGCTGCATGTATCTGAGTCTCCGCTCACTCTGCACGTGCACAGGTGACTCCCCAGCAGCACATCTTCACTCCTCTCCCCATCCACGTTTACTGCTGCGTACACGGGGGAAACGCCCTGCAATGACTTCAGGCCAAACAGCTGTTTTCTCCCAGTGCTGCTGCTTCCGCATCTTCACCTAGTGCTGCTGCTTCTGCTGCAACGAGGACAAGCAGAGGAAATGCGGGAGCTTAACAATATCCTTCTTCTTCTAACGTAGACACAACATGTCCCCGCTTTATAGAAATCTCATCGGCTTCTGGAGTACTCTCCACATATTTTCGCTCCCCTTGCTGGCAATGCTGCTGCGCCGAGGAGTCCTTGTCCTGTTGTTGCTACTCTTGCTATTGCTGTTGGTGTTGCTGGTGCTGCTGTTGCTAACGTTGCTATTGCTGCTGCCCCTGTTGCTGGTGTTGCTCCTGCTGCTGCAACTGTTGTTGCTGCTGCAGTTACTCCTGCTGCTGTTGCTCCCTGCTGCTGTTGTTGTTGCTGCTCCGTGATCAACAGCTCTGTGCTGATCTTCGGCTGTTGAAGTCCGTTTCAACTCCTCTTTTTCCTCTCTTTTCTGCGCTTCTTCTGCGCCTTGGACGTTGTGCCGTTTTTCTCTCCTGCAGCACTGAAATTTCTTCCTTCGCAGCAAACAAGGCAAGCATACTCAGGAGGAGCTGGGGAGAAAACGCCTCTCGGCGTTGTAAGTGATGTTGCTGCTGCTGGGGAAAAGCGCTGATTCCCTTTTAAAACGATACGTTTGCTGCTGCTCCAACTCTTGCGGCTGCTCGTCCTGCTGTCGACACCGCTGCTGCTGCTGCGACTCCTGCGGTAGCTGCCGCGTGCTCGTGGCCTGACACTGAGCTTATTCTTTCTTCAGCAAGTACTGTCCTCGCTGTCGGTGCTCCCCCTTCTTCTTCTCCGTCTCCTTCTTCTCTGGCTCTTTCAACAGATGGAACTGCTGCTGCAACAGGTCGAGAGGGACCTCTAGCGTCTCCTCCGACTTGTGGGGTTCGAACTGTTGCTGCTGCTGCTGCGCTCTCCTTTGGCTTCGTAGTGAATTCCGCAAGAACACTCGCAGCCAGTACTCCTTCCGGCTGAGTGCTGCGCCACTATTATGCAGCTGCTGTACCCGCTGCACCCTCATTTTGTTGTATTCTAGCTATCCTTCTTGCTGTTGTCTCTCTGCCACTGCAGTTCCTGTCTCTGCGGCTCTACGCTGCTGCTCCTCCTACTCTCGTCTATGTCTCTCTGTTGCAGTCCCTGTTGCTCGTGCTGATACCTCATTTGCTTCGACGAAACCGTGACCTTGCTGTTGCGTCTGACTTCTTCTCTCCCTACTGCTACTCCTCCCTCTAACTGCTGTCACTGCCAAAACGGCTCTCTCTCATCGCCACTGCTGCTGCTGCTGCTCGGAAAAAACCTCCCTTGGGCTATCGCACCTGTTATTGCTGCTGTTGTCGTGCAACTGTCGCTGCTGCTGTCCTTGCTGTTATGGCTGTTGCTGTTATTGTCAGGTGTTGCTGTTGCTGCTTCTGCTGCTGCTGCTGCTATTGCAGGGCCGCTATTTACATGCACGCAAAGGCTTTGCGCTGCTCGTAACTTTCCCTTCTTTGCTGCTGCGCAGTCTTCACGTGGAGAAGGAAGAACAGCAGCGGTAGACGTCGCAATGCCAGCAGGCTATGCAGCAACAAAGACGTTTTAAAACAGCAGTAGCTGAAGAGACATGCTCCTGCAGCAGCGAAATATCCCAAGAACATCCTCTGCTGTTCCTCGCAGAACCAGCAGCTGCCACAAGAGAAGTCAGTGCCACCAGGTCTCTCTAGTGCCCCCCCACCAAACAGAGATCTTCTTCTTGATATATATCTACGCCCAAACATGTGCACCTTTTTATGTCGAATTACCTCTCGCCGTTCTTTTTTTTACACGCCTTTAAAGGTCGCGTATACAGATGTGTATATGCATAAAGACACCGCCAGAGAGAAACTGAGAAAGGAGGAAAGAGAGGAAGAGAAAAACAAAGAGCACGGAAGAGACAGAGACGTGATTTTTCCAAAGGGTAACGGTGAAGATTCTCTTAAACACAAAGCACGGAGACGTAACGCAGTGGACATCGCCACACACCTGCTGCTCACATCAGTTTTTCCTACCAGCTGCAGTAGCAAGCATTGTCTATCTGCAGCGTCCTTCATATACATATATTATATAACATTTATACACATATAAATGATGAATGTGGTTGCACACCTGTACTTCTAGTAGAATCGTGTATATATCCTTCCACTCTCTCTATCTCTCTCTCTCCCTCCCTCTCTCTCTCTCTATATATATATATAATATACGGATTCACATGTACATATATGTGTGTGTATTAGACATGCGGTCATAACGTGTTTGTCAACATACGAAATGAATATAGAGAGAAAGTTGGGTCTACGCATTTGTTGATATAGACCTATATATCTATATCTATTCAGAATCACATGGATCCACGTAAAACATATTATATATATATATATATATATAGTGCAGATTTGTCTATGTTCGAGGTATGGAGGCTGTATAACACGTTCCAGGAGTATACTCTTCAAAGCAGCTGCGTGGGTGTCAGTTTTTCTTTATCCCACCCGGGATGTCTTCTTCACCAATGCAGAAGTAATCTCTATTGAGAAAACAGAGACGGATGGCGTGCACGCGTGTGCACTGTGGCTCTAGAGAAGTTGTCTGTTTCCACCAGCGCACACGAGTGAGTTAAAGGAGATGAATAAGAGAACAAAACGATCAGAAAGAGTACGGTGATGTCTGCACGAATGCTTTCAGCCGTTTAAAAAGGCGTTTTTGGACACCGGGGATGGCGGTGACAGCAAGATATGTCAATTACTTTTGAAAATTCACATAATCGGCAAAAAGAAGAGGTTTCTAAGCTAATTTTCTCCCTTTATTGAAAAAAATCCCTGTTGACGCTTCAAACTAGGAGCGCAATTCGGACACAGTCGAGCGCAGCCACGGGAGACACACAGCTCGCAAGACCTCACCTAACAACCTGCCTCGACTTCCAGTTATTTGTGACTGATACAAAAAAGGAACTTTCTATGAGAAGGAGAATGCACAAATATACGTAGAGATTTGACATTCTACGGTGGGAATGACCTTTTTTTGCCCTATTTAAATACTGACGGTCCTTACAACGTCCACGGGGACGCTGACACGCGTGTAAAGGAGTCGAATGAATTCAATCGTGTTCGTTTGTAGTGGACGATTGAAGCCGCAACGGGAAATCCAGATAAATACCTTCTACCTCACAGCTGAATCATCTGTTACACTTCACAAGAGACAGAAGACCCTGATACTGCTACCCGCTTGTCTACGTTGCGCCTGCTGTAGAAGACGCCTTCCAAATCCATTTACTCGTCTTCTTACTGAATATTCAGATAGGAACAATAAGAAGACGTGTGCGGACCTGAATTTGCAAATGCATATACGAAGACTCTAATTGAGAGACGTGCAGCAGCATATCATCGCCGGTCGACTCCCTACGCGGCAGGAAAAACCACTGTGTATCTAAAATTGTTTCAAGATGAACGACGAACAGAAGGTGTACTAACACTTCTACGTATATTATACTGGAGAAATAACGTTCCGAGCCACCCACAGCCAACGGTACGAGCACGAGCAAGTGAGGATGGGCAGAGATACATAGTGATTCGTTGTCGCCGTTTTCATATGTCAAGGAAAGCCTGATTCTCTCTTACGACTAAAAACAGGAGCGACTGGAGCAATATGATGTGGGAGAAGTTTGATTTTTTCGACAAAGAGGCACATAAAATCGAACCAGCAAACAGTTGCATTCTGTCGTTCTGGCCACACCCACACTTAAATTTTCTGTGTCCCTGATTGTCATCTGTGCAGTTGACTCTAATTCCGTTGTAAGTACGCGCTGGTGCTCGCTACTGCGTTGTGTTTCTCTCTTTTTCTTGTTCCTTAAATACGACATTGTTGTTGGTGGGCTGCTACGATGGAGGGTCCTTTCTACCCCGCTGTCCGTCCAGCCAGCTCTACCCCTGGAGCCAATGCAGTCTCGTCCTTCGCTCTTTTTTACCAGCCGACGAACTGAGGATGAAATGAAGGATAAGGTCTCCGCAGTCTGAAGATAAAATAATATTGTGGACATCAAGACGTATCCTATCCGCCGAGTGTGGTCTCCAGAGACTGACGGGTCCCTTGGGGTTCGAATAACAGAGCTGCCCGTGGAGCCGCGGCGATAGCAGGAGTGTGTGTCCGCGGGAATGAAAACCACTTTTTAAAAAAATTGTATCTTCAGTGCACCGTTAGCGACACATAATTCATCCTTGAACTGGCAAGAGCAGGGCTAGCGGCCCCTCCCGTAGCAGCGACTCGTTCCTAGTGCCATCCACTTCACTAGCGGTGATGGAGTGGCGAGCTGCGGGAAGTGAAGTATATGAACACTGCGCGTTGACTCTGGTTTTACACGCTCATAAATAGAAAAATATTGAATTAAGGTCTGAACAACACGCGGGCGCATTCACGGGATGCTGCGCACTCGCATCTTCAACAAAGAAGTGTAGTGTGACAAGTAACAGCAGTAATCGCAAGACTGATTTTTATTCTTCTTCCTCAATGAGAACATCGGTAGTTTGCCGACGCACACTTTTTAGACTGCACGGGCGGTTGAATAATATATGTCACGTACCTGCCACGTCTCGGTGTCTCTCTCTCTCTCTCTCTCTCTTCAGAGATACACGGCGCACTACCGGCTCCGCTCATTTGTTTGCTTTCGTGCCACCGTGACTTCTCTTCAACTTTCGGTTTTGCTGACGTCCCTACACTTTCTCACGTGACAACAGGCTAGCTGCTTCGTTTTTAGGGTTGATACTTTCTAGGTAGCTACTCGTTTCGCACGACTGCAGCTGTTCTTGTGGAGGTCTGCCTCAGCATGAAACACTTTTATGAAGAAATACAACATTATCTACCTCTGTAATGATAGACAGGCGGTGCAGCTAGCTCACTGAGGTGTCGAATTCATCGGGCGGGCTTTTACAATTAGCTTCCGCGATGTCATAGGGAAACAGAGACCTGCTACACATATGCAGCGAGAACTTCACAGGGTGGTATTTGTGCGAACACAGACACAAGTGCATCAAGTGCCGGCAAAGGCGAAACTACAGAGTGCTAGGATAGCCAAGCAGGTGCCTGTAGAAAACGAACGCGTACAGCGTGTATAGAAGAACCAGTAGAAATACGGCTAGCGATGTGCATAGTGGTCCGTCGCAGCGTGTTGCTGATACGACAAGAATATAAAGTTGCAGACTACATGCTTCACTGGAAGAGGTGGCGGACAGGCAGAGATGGATATTCAGGTGGACCATGGCACAAGTGAACTTCCCTAAGGATACATATTTACAGTACTCATGCTGCGAAAGCGGCAAAAGTTTTATCTCTCTGCGACCACTACTTCGCCGATGATCTATCGGTGAATTGGGTATCTGCCTGTACATCGCGATCGCTCACCGGCTTACACGAAGAAGGTGTTTCAACGCGCACGTACTTATTTCTGCTATGAGTGATAGGTATGCACATACCATCACGCGATATGCTTGTATGTATCTGTACGCATGAGGGCATTTGTGTGGAGGTCCGTGCGTGCTTTCATATGCATATCCTGCATCCTGTCGATGCAGACTTCTTGTCATGTTAGGTATTGTAGCGTATTAGTTTTGATGCCACGTATGATGTCCACTGCGCTGCAGTGTGCGCCGTGTATCTCCTCATAGTTAGTTCTCCTGCTACTAAAACATAAGTTGCTCAACCTACTTATCTCCATAAGAGAGGAAGAAACGCTGGAGATACACTACTCTCACACAGACGTCTACATCAATGTATACGCCATAGATGCATCATCAGAGACAGATATGTATTCACAGACACATCTGAGCTTGGGTGTGGCTCGGCACTCGCACGCACGCCTCTGCAAGTTTATTGTCCAAAATTTTTTCACGTCTGGAACACAGCCGTTTTCATGTGTATTACGATACACGCCATCGTTATATAAATGTATATAAAACGTATGCTCTGTGTCTATCATTCTACGCAGTCCTCCGCCTACAGCCCTGCACAGCCAGCGGTACATGCGTCCACTTGCTTTGCGTCGGCTTCAATTTTTTTTTTAGAAAAAAAATAGTCGCAACAGATAGACTTCTCTTGCTCTACCTGAGCAGAGAACAAATACTATGTCGCGTAACGCTCGTCGACCAATATCAGTGGTAACTCTGCTAATAACACCCTCTCTCTTTCTCGGAATCCTTACTCTAGTTCCACCTAGTGCTCTTAATATTAGTCAGCGTGTGGAAGAACTACAATGACATATACTAGAAGGTCTCTCCCACAACTGGCAGCACAGTGCCTGCCTTTCTTCTCTCTCTTGAAGGCACCTACGCGTACATCGAGCAGCAACCTGTGCTCTTTTTCCTCAGGTAAGCTATACACTGCCTACGCATGCTTGAATGACCAGTTCGTGACGGTATACAGCAGCATCTGCATCACAGTAATATCTATACTTATAGCTCTTTCAGTATATAGAGCACTCAGCTGCAATCAATGGTCGCCCAAGCGCACGCAGGCATTACCGACCAGCCGATCAGTCCCATCACGTGCTAGCAAGCCACGTACGACGCGAGTGTCAAACACGTCTCCATCAAGAAAGCCATATATATAGATATTTATATCTATACATATATTTATACGTGTTACTAGCCAGTGCGCAGTGTGCTGCCTAAGTAGACCGCACGCACCAGACAACCATGCGTTGTGGAGAGGAATGAACTCCGTCTGTTAAAAAGAGGAAAAATACATACCTAGCAATTCTACATATGCAAGTATATACACTCAACTGTGCAATTATCTTT
Source organism: Onychomys arenicola (assembly GCA_949786405.1). NCBI lineage: Eukaryota > Metazoa > Chordata > Mammalia > Rodentia > Cricetidae > Onychomys > Onychomys arenicola. The sequence continues at coordinate 7,836 of CATKUM010000555.1, forward strand.
CCCGAACCCAGCAAGGGAGGTCGCCGATGTTGCACGCACACATGAACTCGTAGCAAGAGGCGGTCAGAGCAGCATTCAGTGCCAGCCCGTTAGTGCTGGTAGCAGCAGCAGCAGCAGCACTGAGACATTCACACACATATACATGTGTATCCAGGTTTGCCACGCTCATATCGGGAAAAGGCACTCTGCATAGACACTACAGAATTTCTTTTCTTAGTCTCAACCCGCTTGAACTGTTGTACGGGTACAACAACCAGACTCAAGGAGTACGTTGAAAGCGCAGAGCTTCTCTCGGATGAAAAGTTTTCTGCAAAGGAGAAAGAAGCATATAGAAGGTGGCGATAGAGTGTCTCTGCACGAGTGCCTTGCTGCTCACAGCCTCAACGAGCAACCCCGTGCAACACGCAACGAAATCTAAAATATATGTATATATTACTTATACGGGGCAGCAAGGAAAGATGCAGGAAGGGTGTATGAGACACAGGGGAAAGAAAGCCTCTAGTTGTAAAAGACTCACTGGTTCATATACACGCAGACGCAGTGGGACAATGACGTGTACGGCCACACATGTGTCACTAACTGCATATCCTTAAAGACGTTTAACAAGACTTCCTGAAGAACGACAAAACGCAAATAAGTCCCTGCGCAAAGGCGTAAGCAATTCGTGAACAGATTCACACACGTACACCTGGGTGGATACGTAAAAATACCTATGCGCATGTGTTTATATATATATGTATATATATACACCTGCACGTTCGTGATTCTATAGGTAGGTCCAGTTATCAATAGGACCTGTGTGTCCAGCAAGCGGAAACTTCCATGACGACGTCTACTCATCTCTATCATTTACTAGATGGATATACTTTATAATTCTGTGTACTAGTATGCATGGAGCATCACCAATGTAAGAAACCGAAAAGGCGTCGTGTAGGTCTCAGTGGAAGAGATTCCGTCGTGACAGCAGCGATATATTGGCGATACGTCTTTGCATGTATTAGCAGCTTCCAGAGTCAGCGAAAACAAGAATGAACGGTTTAGTAGAAAGCGGTTGCCGCACGAGGTCAGCAGCGCTATCCGCTGAATCTACAGATGTAACGCCTTCGCTGCCGCACTTCGGCACGCATAGCCACGACGCGCGTTCATTGAACCATTCATGCATATATATATATATATATATATATATATATATATATATATATATGTATATATATACCCGCTCATTTATCGATGATCACGAGTACACGCGTGTACCTCCCACAACTGTTCGAGACATTTCTTTCTTCGACAACGCTTATCATGCATTTTTGGTAGGTTGTGTTCACCTTTTGTTTCTTTTCTCTCTTCATAAACCGCAGGCTTGTGCTTCTCTTGCCCGTTTCTCCAGGACTGCGGAGTGTCTTTCCTCTTTATACTTCGCTCCTCAACTCCTTTCTTTGCATCGCTGCCGTTGTCTTCACCCTTGCAACTCCGTCAGCGCCCTCTCATCCTTTGTCATGAAACCTTCGCATGCACCTATCTCTCCCTCAGGTTGCCTCTCTCTATACATATGTATCTATCTACCTATTTATCTATTTATTCATTTATTGATTTATTTATCTATCTACCTACCTCTCTCTCTCTCTCTCTCTGTATATATATACATATATATGTATGTACATACAGGGTGCAGCATACTTAAGAGGGCTTGTCTAGTCGTGCGGAATCGCTGTTCTTTCACCTTAGATGGTCCCTCCTCCTTCATTATTTTCGTTGGCTTGCTGAGTTGACTACTTTGTGTCGTTCACGCGCCTTCATCAGCCAATGCGAAGTCTGGGTCCAAGCAGCACCACGTTCCCACAGTGTCGTTATCGAGGTGTACGTACACCCCAATATTACTTTTACGTAGCCACCCAGGGCAGTTTGCTGCCTTCCAGGCGGCTTTTCTTTGCTGGTAGTCCAGCGCACAATTCTTCAATTCGTAATAGGATCTAGCAGCCTTGTCCCACTGCGGCTGCTGCTGCTCCTCTCGCTTCGTTACCTCCCGCTGCTTTTGCTGCTCCTGAAACCACTCTTTTTCCTGCCAGTGCAGCTGCTCCTCCGCATGTCGGCGCAGCTGCAGGCGCTCCTTCCCATGCGCCTCCTGCTGCAGCTTCAGTCCCTGTTGCTGCTGGTGCACGTGTTGTTGCTGCTGGTGCTGCTTCAACACTAAAGTCTTCTGTAGTCTACGCTCCTCTTCCAAACGGGAAGCAGCATCAGTAGGAGAGCCTGCAGCAGCAGCGGCAGGAAACTGTGTTCCTCCATTCTCCTCAGTAGCCTCAGTAGTTCTTCTGCTGCGACTACAGCAACGACCAGTATGTACTCCCATCCTCATTACTGCACCATGGGGATCCGGCGATTCATTGAGGTTGCTTGCACTTTTCCGGTTCTCATCGCAGCTGCCACTTCTGCTGCTGTCACTTCTGCTGCTGCGAAGTGTGCTGCCATTGCTGCAACTGCTGTTGCCCTTGATGCAGTTCCTAACGGCGCTCCTGCTGCTGATATGGCTGCTGCTGCTGCTGTCCTTGGTCCCGTCGTTGCTGCTGTGCCTGCTGCTGCAATCCTGCCTCCCGTTGCTGCTGCTGTCCACGCACCTGCTGCCAATCCTGCTGCTGTCGAACCTGCTGCTGTCGGCCTGGGTACTGTCGTTGCTGCTGCTGTTGCTCTTGTAAACAGAAGAGCTCAGATAGCTAAGCACCTGTTGCACGTCTTCTTCTACTGCAGCAACACATCGCGCAAACTGCTGGCTGCTATCAGGGGTACGGTGACCCCACGCCTGATACTTTTTACTACCATTGGCACCGCAGCTGCTGCAGGAGCCTGTAGAGAAGCTTTCTAGAACGTGAAGCAGCAGACGCAGTGCGCTCTCAACGCCCTGCATGACTAAAGGGAGGGAGACGCGACGCAGTAGATCGAGACGGCAAAACAAAGAAGCAAACTTCGCTTTACTTAGCTGTGAAGCCACTGAAGAAGACTTGTGAATACACGTGCCTGACATGTTGTTATGGTTTCTTCGATCTGCTGCCGGTGCTGCTGCTGTTATTCCTCCCGCTGCCGGTGATGGTGACCTTCCTTCCACTACTGCTGTGGCTATTGGAACTGCTGCTGATATCCCTGCTGCCATGGCATTTGCGGTACGAGATGCTCCCGCAGCGGCTGCAGGTCTGCCTACTGCGGGATCTGCAGCTGCTGCTTCCCCTTCTCCTGATGTTTCGCCTTTTGCTGATGTTTCGCCTTTTGCTGCTGCTTCGCCTTCTGCTGCTGTTTCGCCTTCTACTGCTGCTTTCCCTGCTGCTGCTCCTTTCTCTTCTGCTGTTCTATCACCTTCTAGTGCTGTTTTTCCTTCCGAAGCTGCTTCTTCGCCTTCTGGTGTTGCTGCCTCTTCTGTTGCTGCTGCCCCTGCCGCTACTGCTTCATCCTCTACTGCTGCTTCCCCATCTGCTGCTGCTTCCCCTTCTACTGCTACTTTCCTTTTTGCTGCTTCTCCTTCTGCTGCTGTATTCTCTTCTGCTGTTGTTTCTCCTTCTGCTGCTGCTCCTCCACCTGTTGCAGCATGCGCATTGCATGGGCTCCCTTCAACTGCGGTTTCCTGCTGTCGCTCCGCTCGACGAGGCAGTCTCTTCTTCTGCTGCAGCAGCAAACCGGTTCTCCCCTCTACGACTTCGAGAAGCACATTTCCAGACTGCAGCAGCAGGCTGCTATCCCTGCCTCTCTTCTTCATAACGTTGCCTTTTGTACTGGCTTTGATGCTCATACTGCCTTCCATGTTGAAATGGACTCTTCCACTAGCGCTACTACGAACGCTGCTATCACCACAGCAACGCCACACGCTATCACTGTAACACATATCGAGAGATAGCCCAGCGGCTGCTGCTGGTAAAGACAGTACCGCTCCAAAGTTCTTTGTGAACACTCTGCGTGCATTGCCTGTCAAGCGACTGACTTGAAGACGACCCCTCCAGCAGTCAAAGAGTCTCTCTGGGGTGTGAGCTGGTGTTTTAATGAAAGCAGACTCTTTGCAAGTATACATCTCCTCCGTTGCTGCAGCACTGTCACTTCTTCCGCCTGCAGTTTCCTTCTCTTCTCTCCAGTCCTTGTCTCTTCGCGTATGGCTTCTACGTGTATGTTGCCCTCTTTGTACCATCATTGCACTTGGGAACTCTGTTTCTCCTGCATGCAGACATCTGATATGAATATCTTCCGCATCTCCACCTTCTTCCCCGTGGCGTGCAGCAGCAGCAGCAGCAGGATCTCTACATGTACTTCTATCATCCACGTAGAGTGTCTTCCAGCCAGCATATCCACAGGGAAATGTTGCTCTCAGTACTTTGTGGTCAGCATATCTCCCACATGCTCCTTGTCTGCATGCATCCTCATCGCAGTAGGTGTCTCCTTCACTTGTATGTCCTCTCCACCTCCTCCTCAGGCAATAGGAGACTACTTCGTTTGAGGGAAAGATACTGGGTCTACAGTCCTCTTGTTCTTTCGAGACATGAATGAAGTTTCTATCTCTTCCTTCCTTATATCGGGGTAGAGTGTCATCCACGCTACTGCACTCAGGCTGCTGGTGCAGCCCGTCACAGACACATGCACTTCGATATGCTTTGTGTACAGCTGCTGCAGCAGCAGGGTGATGCAAGTGAAAGTGACCATCTCGATGGCGTGCTGCTGGCGTTCTCTCTGACATCTGAACGTCAAGGCAGAGGCCAGCTGCTGGAGACACCCTCTCATCTGCTGCATGCACTACTGCTGCACGAACTGCAGCTACGGGACGCACGTCATCACGTGCGGTGCCTGGATCGGTTGCTGCTGTCTGATCGCCTTGGAAGTAGCAGCAGCTTCTGGAGAAAAGACCCGCTCTCGGATCTGCGTGGTATGCGATGCTCAATCCCCAGGGCCGTGCATCAGCTCCTGCAGCAGCACCGTCTTGCTTCTTTGCTGTTTTGATCGCTGCTGGCGAGTGTTCTACATGCGGTGTGATTGTTGCTGTTGCTGCTGCAAATCCCGCTTCTGTCGCTGCTCTTGCTGTCCGTAGAGGAACAGCTACTGCAGTGAAGGAAGCAGTTGCTGCTGCTGCTGTCGTTGCTGGGAACCCCACTGCTGTCGCTGATGTGGTAATGTTTCGTGTGTCTGCGATTGCTGCTAACGCTGGCGGACCTGATTCTCTCCGTGGCTCTGCTTCTAGGGGGCTCGGCCTGGAGTTTGTTCTTTCTTTCTCTGTTTCTGCTCCTTCTTCTGTTGTCGCTGTCTCTCTTGTTTGTGGGGAAACTTTCTCTTCCTTCGGTGTAACGGCCGCTCCGGCAGCGGCTGCTGACGCAGATGCGTCTTCTGCTGCGGCTGTCGTTCCTGCTGCGTCGGCATTTGCTGCAGCTTCTGCTGCTGCTGCTGCGCCTGCTGCTGCAGCATACGGCGGCCCCAGTGCCCATAGCGACGTTGTGGAAGATACGTTGAGAGCTGCCAACTCAAAGCCAGCAGCAGCAGGAGATATGTTTCCTGCTGCTTCCCGCCTGGCTCCAGCAGTAGCAGCAGCAGCGCGACGTGGTGCTGTGCTCCTGCTTTGTGTTGCAGCAAAACCCAGATTCGTCAAGCAAATAAGAGGACGTCGTAAAGCAGCAGACGCACGTACAATGCACGTACCCGACTTTAATGGTTCTCGCAGCAGAAGAGGCTCCTCCTTGTTGATGGAAGAGATTCGTCGTCTCTCGCTGATAACGCCACAGCTGATATGTGGACTGCAGGCGTATCTCTTGCACTGGAAGGGGCTCCTCGTTGCTGAGTATCCCGACAATGCTTTTTTTTCTGTGGACGCGCATGATAACTGTTCGAACTGCTTGCCTCCTAATTCATCTTTCTTCCAGTGCTGTTCCGCGTATTTTGCTGCTACTATACTGGACATGACTGGTGTCGCTGCTGCTGTGACTGCGGCTACTGCCGGGGCCTCAGAGTCTTCTGCTGCTCGTAATACGAATGATGCTACTACTGGTGGTGCTGCTGCTGGTATTGCTGCTGCTGCTGATCTTGCTATTGCTTCTGGTGTTGCTGCTGCTGCTTGGCTTGCTGTTGCTGCTGGTTTTGCTGGTGGTGGTGGTGGTGTTGCTGCTGGTTTTGCTGCTGCTGCTGCTGGTGTTGCTGCTGCTGCTGCTGGTGTTGCTGCTGCTGCTGGTGTTGTTGCTGTTTTTCCTGCTGCTGCTGGTGTTGCTGCTGCTGCTGAGGTCGCTGCTGCTGCTGCTGAGATCGCTGCTGCTACTTGGCTTGCTGTTGCTGCTGGTTTCGCTGCTGCTAGCCCTGTCGGCGGGTCGCAGCTACGCTTGCGCCAAACGGAGACACCACGATCTCTCGGTCTCCCTCCACGAAGAAAAATCTCGGCATTCTCGTAAAGAGCATCCCGCTGCTGCGGCGGCTGCTGCTGCTTCTCTTCTCTCTGCTGTTGCTGTTGGTGGCTGTATGAAGTGAAGTGGCGTCCTCTGTTCGTGCTCATGACGCTCTCTGCAGCTTTTAGCTGATATACTTCGCCCTGCTGCTGCTGCTGCACCGATGGCTGCTGCCGGTGGAGCGGGCAATGTTCCTGCCGAACCAGTGGCTGCTGCTGCTGCTTAACCGATGTCTGCTGCTGCTGAAGCGTTGGCTGCTGTTGAAGCGTTCGCTGCTGCTGCAGCAGTATTTGCTGCTGCTGCGGCTGCTCTTCCTGTTCAGCAGCAGCAGCTGGTGGGTCGAGAGAGATGGATGTGGAGGAACTCTTGCTGCTTCCGCACGGCTGGTTGCCTGCAGCAGATCAATCCACCAGTGAGAAGCAGTAGCATGGAATACAACGCGTAGCGAGAGCACCAGCAGAGCGTTGCCAGAAGGAGGGCTCCACAGCAGCAGCAGAGAGAATTACACAGCCGCAGCAGCAGCAAGAGAATCGCTCAGCAACAGCCGAGTAAGCCAGGCACCAAGTTCAGACATCAGCAACAGCAGAACCTCAATGCAGAAGCAGCAGCAGCAGCAGCGCGCGACACACACAGCTTGTAGAAGATAAGACTACCCAGCAGGCTGCTCATCCATACAGCGGAAGGAGAGCTTGGAGATCACATTCGATAAGACGAATAGTAGGTGCAACAGCACCATTACCTGTGCGTGGCTCAGCAGCGGCAGCAGGTGCAGCAGCCAATAAGACGTCTCGGCTGCTGCAGCAGCAGCAGCAGCAGTCTCTCTTGTACGCTGCAGCAGCAAGAGCAGCTCTTACCCAGCCGCTGCAGCTGAATACCAGAAAGAGAAGCGGCAGCAGCTGCGAAATACTGTGCTGCAGCACCAGTACATCAAAGCAGCAGCAGCAGCAGAGAAGCAGCAGCAGAGAAGCAGCAGCAGTAGCAGCAGGGTACTTCTTTGAGGTAACCGCAGCCAAATACCTCACAACACAGCAGCAAGGAAAGCCTTAGCAGCAGCAGGAGCCGCAACAACAACAACAAACAAAAGACTCAACGAATCGCACAAAGAAGCCTATCGAGTCACAGCAGCAGTGCAAATGCTCCTCTACTCCAGCAGCAGCAGCGCATGACGATGCTAAGGAAGCGGCAATGAAAGAAACAGCAGCAGGTCGGCCTCCAAATATTATATACACATGAGCCGCCATATAACACCGCGATATACAGAGAAAAGACCTTCTTGCCCACTCATTTGTTTTTTGTCTTCTACTCTTCTTCTTCTTCTTCTTCTTTTCTTCTTCTTGTCTTTGTGACCTTCGTGCTGCTAAGGCTTCACATCATATCTTCTCCGCTGCGTTGAGGAGAGGTAGACTCACCCCGCAAAGGACGGTTGCTGCTGCGTGGAATTATGCAACTCCTGTTTATCAAGGCTCGATGCAAGCGCTGCAGCAGCCGCTCCTGTTTGATGGTGTCAGCTGAGACTGCTGCGGGAACGCTGGAAAAGCAGCAAGATGCAGGTAGCAGCGGCTGCAGCAGCAGCAGGGAAAGACAAGCTCCTTCCCAACCGAGAGCATTCCAGCGCCATATTTTATCAGAGCAGCTCAGAGAAGCTGACCTAGATCCAGCAGGAAGGTCGCTTCTCCCTGCAGCAGCGGCATCCGTAGCAATGCCACGCCTGAGATACGGGTGAAGGAGCATGAAGAACAGCAGACAGACGTGCTGCTGCTGCTGCTGCAGAGCAGCAAGGAAAGAGCCAGCAGCTGACACCATCGATCGCAACAGCAAAGAGGAAGCACCAACAAGATGCCCCTGCAACAGCAGTCGTCACAAACAAACCGCGACACTCAAGCACAAAAAACAGCACCCTCACATACTCCAGCAGGGCACGCGTCAGTATGAGCAGCAGCATCGTCGCTGCATGCGGGACGAAGGACCTACCGTCTATTGTTGCGGCGACGCAGCAGCAACATCTGCCCACACACGACCTCCAGAGAAGTACTCAGCCGCTGTCTTCTTTCTTCCCAGATGCAACAAAGCAAAACCATATACATATGTATATATAGACACGTAAATAGATAGACAGATATAGATATAGCTAGGAATACATGTATATATATATATATATATATATATATGTATAGAGAGAGAGAAAGAGAGACAGACAGACATACAGAAAATTCATCTTTAGAATGTGGGGCATCTGCAGAGGTATTCACATACTGCGGATATATAAAGCCACAAAAGTACACCGTAGTTACAAGCGCAGGTGTATACGCCTGCGCACAACGCTCACCTCTAATCGCAGGACGTCTACCTAAGCACGGGCACAAAAAAATATACAAATATATATACTTATAGATATACGTACATATATATACATAGACGCATAGCGATATATATATATATATATATATATATGTATATGTCTGTGTTGTTGGTACTGCTGTTTAATGATGGGACAGCACGCACCAGGTTTGTAGCGTAGAATGCCTTCGAGCTGCGGAGGCAGTGGAAGCCCTGCGGCAGCTGCAGCACGAAACTGTTGCCTCTCGTAGACAGCAAAGCAGCTCTCGACGGCCTTCGCGCCTGTCGGAGGTGCTGCAACATTTGCCCTGCCTCTCACCTTCTCGAGCTTGAAACCTCTCAGCCTGGCGTCCTGCTGCTGCTGTCGGGAGTGCTGCGGCTGCAAGGTCTCTTGCTGCTGTTTTCTCAGCGGAGCACAGCTACAACTGACGCTTCTTCTGCTGCAGGAACTGCGGCGGTCAAGACTCCTCCTCCGGGTGATGGTGTTGCCTCCAAGGTTGACGCTATGCTGACTCGCAACGGTGTTGCTGCTCCTCTCATTACTTGTGCACCTGCTGCTGTTGTTCAGCGTCCTGCTGCTGCTGTTCAGTGTCGTGCTGCTGCAGTGCAGTGTCATGCTGCTGCTGTGGAGTGTCGTGGTGCTGCCGGTCATGCTACCTCTACTGCTGCTTCTCCCGGTCCACTTTCCACGATTGCTGCTGCTGCAGGTGCTGTCGCTGTTGACGGGGCTGCTGCTGGAGTTTGTCCTGCTGCTGTCATTGCTTCTATGTGTGTTGCTGCTGGTGATGCTGCAGCCAAGGTGAGTGCTGAAGTTGCTGCTGCCAGTGCTATGGCGCCTGCTGCTTCTCCGATGATTAAAGTCGGCTACGACAGCAGCATCTCCACATGGCAAAGCAGATGAATAAAAGTGCAGCCGCATCAGAGGATGTTGCCTGAATAGTCCCAGCAGCGGAAGATATTGAAAGAAAGAACAACAACGGGTGCTGTTGCTGTCACACGTTTCCTCATAGCCCACCGTTGCTGCTGCGTCCCTGCCCGTGTTCGACTCAGCTTCTTCCCCCCTGCTTCTGCTGCTGTTGTTGGAGCTGCGACTGCTGCTGCTTCTGCTGGAGCTGCTACTGCTGCTGCTGGACCTGCTCCTGGAGATGCTGCTGGAGCTGCTGCTGCTGCTGCTCCCACTGGCGCTGTTGCTCCTGTAACTACTGCTGCTGCTGGTGCTGTCGCAGCTCCGACTGGCAGAAATCTCCCTGGAAAAAGAGGGCTTGACTCTGTTGCTGCGGCAAATACAATACGGTCGCTTCAACAACGACAGCAACCCCCCAGCCGCAGCAAACAGCTCCTTCCAACAGCAGCGTAGACAACCTCTGTCTGCATGTCTCCCCGTCGAGGGAGATATAGAAGGAAATCCACAACAGCGGAAGGAGACCGGGTGAGACAAAATAGAAGCACCTGCCACAGCGTCTGCATGAGACGCAGCGAAAGATGTGTCTTGTTCCTCTTCAAAAAGGCTCATAGAACCGCTGCAGCAGTGTGCTGCTGTTCCTCGTTCTTCTGATGGTATCGCTTCCAACGCTCCTGCTGGAGTAATTGCTGCTGTTGGATGTGATGCTGGTGCCGACTGCTGCGCTGTCCCTGTTGCTGGTTCCTTTTCTGCTGCTACAGCCATCAAACTTGCTGCTGTCATTGCCGTTGTTAGTGAGGGCCTTGGTAAAGCCGCCCCAGTTATCCTTTCTCTATCTTCATTGGATAAGGCACTGATGTTCGATCCGCTTTCTTCATCTCCGCTGCGTAGACATGACTGGTGCAGCATCATGCTTGGTAGTTGCTGCTGCCGTGCCGTCTTCTCCTGCCAAGGGCATGAAGGCTGAAGCAGCTGCTGCTCCTCCCTTCGCTGCTGGCTCTCCTTCATACGCTCTCGTGACGTTTTTCCAACAAAGACGCAAGAATAAGATTGCTGTTGCCAGTTTCGAAGCAGCAACGATCTTCTTGGTTTCCGCATTTGCTGCTCCTTATCTTCACAATTTTCATCCACGTCTTCTGCTCCCGTTTCCCGCTGCCTCCTCCCCATCTCCTCTTGCAGCTCCGGGGTCTCCTGGAACTGCTGCTCTGATTTCTTCGCTTGTTGCTGCCATCGCTGCTGCTTTTCTTGCTCCTGCTCACGTTGCTGCTGCTCCTCATGTTGCTGCTGCTGCTGCTGCTCCTCAGGTTGCTGCTCCTGTTGCTCAGGTTGTTGCTCCTGCTCATGCTGCTGCTGCTGCTGCTTCTCAAGTTGCTGCTGCTGCTGCTGGCTGTAATGTGGGTGGAGCACGCTCTTCGACTGGGTCTTTGAGACTTGAAGCGTCGTTTGTTGCTGCTTCTTCTTCCTTTTCTGCAGCAGCATTACTACGTCGTTCAAGGCACGCAAGAGGCGCGTGTAAGCAGCAGTTGCTGCAGCAGCAAACTCCTGCAGTAGCGTCTCCAGCAGCAGAGCCGTGTATCGCTTGAAAGCCCGTCTTGCAAGGACTTCTGCGTGCGAATCCCTTAAGCACTTGCTGCTGTTGCTCTCTTCTGAAAGCAGCTCTAAAGTGTCCTCTCTTCGACTCTTCTTCTCCGCTGCAGCAGCAACCTTCTTTCCTGAAAAGAGCTGATAAAAGTCCGAGAATGCATCGTTCTTCTTCGAAGTCAACAGCGGTGATGTGGAGTCGACGCTACAAGTGTCTCCTCCGAGAGAGGCATCTGCTGCAGCAGCGCTACAGTGCAGTCTCCAATCTTTTTGTTCTTTCTGCTGCAGCAGCAAAAACCTCTCCTGCTTCTGTTGCTAATGCTCTTTCCAACAGTGCTGCTGCTTCTACTGAGGCCTCTCCTGACGGTGCTCTTAATTCGAATCCCAGTGCTGCTGCTGCTGTTGGCTTGTCTGCCTCCGGCTGATTTTCTCCTCGAGCAACAGCAAGAGAAGCTTTAGAGGGGAGCAGGCAGGAGATGCCGATGCAGCGGCATCCCGTGGCCAGTGCAGCTACAGCAAAACGTGGGGAGATAGCACGTGAAATCTCCCGGTGCTGCTGCTTTCCTCTTCGTAGAAGAAGTGCTGTTGCTGCTGCTGGAGTTCTGGATTTGACCGGGTCTTCCTCACACGCAAACCCCACACGCGGATGCCCCTCGCAGCCACTCATACTCTTGCTGCTGGTGTTGCTGTTGGAGGAAGTGCTGTCGGAGTAAACGTCATTTGACCTCCTGCATACAGCGGTATCACTAAATCTTCTCTTCCTGCTGCTGCTGCTGTACTTTTCCTTTGAATTGCTGATGGAATAAACCCCACAGCCAGGGCTATTCATGCGGCTGTGGTGCCTGCTGTCGCAGCGATACGGACTTCTGATGCAGCTAACTGAGCAGCTCCCGTTGAGGTCAGAGGACTCACGAGTCCTGCTGCTCCCGGCCTGACGCTCCTCCTCGCCATCAATCTCCCTTCTACCTGCTCTGCACACCTTGCTGCTGTTGCTCCTATCATGTCTCGTAGACACTCTCTCTGCGTGGTTTCGAGGAACAGAGTCACTCCCGATGCAGCACAAGCGGCTCTTGCTGCAGGAAGTGTCGCTAGAAAAGATGCTGCTGCTGCTGCTGCTGCACGTGGCGTTGCTGCTGTTGATATTTCTCGCAAAACAACTGCTGCTACCATTACAGCCAGACGCACCGTTGCTGAGCAGCAGCAGTTATTGTAGCAGCAGATGATGCACCGGCAGGTGGTGCAGCAGCAGTTGTTGTAGCAGCAGATGTTGCAGCAGCAGTTGCTGCTGCGACTGGGGTTTTCGGTGCTGCAGTTCTTCTCACTGCAGCAGAGGTTACTACCTCTTGCGAATGCAGTCTTGCAGCAGCAGTATCTCTCGTTGCCGCAGCAGCAGCTTATGGGAGGCGTCTGGAAGAGGAAGGACGAGCAGTCCGCCGTGTAACAGCAGCAGCAGCAGTTTCGTGACGCAGGTAAAGCTTGACTCTCCACGACGAGAGCTGCTATTACAGTCCACTGACCCTGAGAAGGTTTGACCCGCCGCGGCAGCTGGTGGGAGAAGAAATCAAGAGCCGCAGCAGCAACAGCATCTCCAACTGGTGATATCTGCTGCTGCTGCTGTGGGGTTGGAGGAGACGAGCACATGGCTGCAGCAGTCTATGCGTCTCGGCAGCAGCGGCAGCAGCAGCAGCAACATGCAGTAGGAGAGGAGTCTCATCTGCAAAGAAAAAAGTCCTCCCTCTGCGTCTTAACCCCTCACACGTCTTCAGCCGACGGGGTCTTCTTCTTCAGGTGCTGTGATGTCTGCGCGAAGGCAGCTGCTTCTTCTTTCGCAGCAGCAGCTGCAGCTTCTTCTCTGGCTGCAGCAGGAGCAGTATACGCTGGAGGAGTAGCAGCAGTTGCTGCAGCAGCATGTAAAGAATGCAGGCACTTCGCAGCCGCGAGAACGCCTTCCAGCGGTAGCAGACGAAGCGGCCTCTAGCGCAGCAGCAACAGCAGCAACTGAAACGGCAACAAAGCCGATGGGTGAAGAAGCAAACATCCCCACGACGCAGATCAGCAGCAACAGCAGCTCCGCCAAGCAGGAAATGAAATGCTTTAAAGGCGGTTTCTTTCTCTGAGGCAGCTGCTACTGCATCGATCGACTCTACTGAGTACCCTGCTGCTGCTGCTCTCGTTGCACGCGTGCAACTGCAATAGCAACTCTCCACCCCATATGTGGAGTCGTCTTCTTTACGCAAACATCTGCTGCTGCAGCGTCTTGCTTCTTCTGCTGCTGTTGTTTCTACTCCTTTCAACAGCTGCCGCGATTCTGATACTGCTGCCTTGCTGTTGCAGGCCTTCAGAAAAGCTGCTGTTGTGGGGTGTCTCCTGATGCGGAGTCTTCATTTAAAACAGCGACAGCCGCTGTTGTCAATTCGCTTCCACAAAAAAACTTTCCATTGAAAACACCCTTCTGCATCATGCCTGCTCCACCTGTTCTGCTGCTCTATTCCCTCTGCTGCTGCTGCTGCTCTTGTGTCTTTATATCTCTTCAGAAGGTGGTGCAGCTCTAATGCCTGACCACTGAACGTGATGACCACTGAATGTGATAAAGACACGTTCCGATCTTTCTCAGGAAGTGCTGAAGGTGGTGAGACTGAGGCTGCTGCGTCAGCGAACTTTTGAAAAAAAAAAAATTTTCTCCCCGCTGCTGCTACTGCTACTGTTATAGGGTCGCTGTTCTGTTAGCGATCAAACTTCAGCCGCAGTCTGGATGGCTTCTTGTCTCGTCGAAAGTCCTTCAAACGCTGCAACAAGTGCTGCGTGTCTCTGGCATTGCTGCTTGTTCTCCTTCTTCTTCTCCGCTGCTGCTGCTGTTGAATTGTGCGTGGCAGTTTCCACTAGTCTTCAGCTGCTCCTATTGCTCCTGCTGCTGAGAGGCTTCCCATCTCTAAAGCAGCAGCTGCTGTCCCTGCAACCGCTCCCTCTCCCGCCGCTTGCAGATTCGCAAAGATCTACTGCAGCTTCTCCACTCGGGCGCGTGCTGCTGCTGCTGCTGCAGTAGGACAGCAGCCCCTGTTCCACGCGCCTGTGGCTGCAGCACTTGCTCTCGACCTCTGCTGCCTTCTCACGTGCATGCTGCTGCTCTCTCTGAGGGCCTGCTTTCGCTAACACATACTATGCATCCCTGTTCATACATATATATATATATATATATATATATATATATATATATATATATATACAATCGCTTCAGCTGCTGTCTCGGTTCCTGCTGCTGATGCTGCTGCAGTCATCTCCCTCCTGCTGCCAGCACGCGTCTGCAGCAAAAGAGATGAAAAGAGAAAACCGCAGCGACACTGCAGCAGGATGAAAAAAAAGAGAAGTGAAGGAAGATAGTGGACTAGAAACAAATTGTCCTGCAGACCAACAAGCGAGAAATACTGTCGCTCACAGGGAGCCAGCGCACAGAAGACTCAATCGCGTCTTATATCCACACGAAGAAGCGTCTTGAGGTCAC
>CATKUM010000556.1:0-22498 GCA_949786405.1 Onychomys arenicola
AAGCCCTGCTGCTGCAGCTGCTCCTCCTCAGACACTGATTCACAGGACTGCTGCCCTTGCTTTTCGCAAGAGAGCTTCTGAATCGGAGTGCAGCACTGGTGCGAAGAAGACATCAGCTTAGGATGTGCATGCAGCGCTGCTGCGAACAACAATTTTTTGCGTGGCCAGACGCCCTGCAGGATTTCGACGGCCTACGCAGAGAAAAAAAGAGAGAACAACATACACGTACAAATCACTGCTTCACCTATACATATACATGTTTTATGAAACTATGCATATATATATATATATATATATATATATATATATATATATATATATACATAGAGCAAGGAAGAGGTAGAGAAAACAAAAAAAGAAAAACAAAAGTATACGTCACACCTTAGATGACTCAACGAAAGGACGCGACTGTACATCAAACGAGCAATGACGCCGGAAGAGGTAGACTTTTGACTGCTCCCCGATAATGCGCTCCGCTACCTCACTTGCACACTAGGCATACTTCCACAACAACATATATATAGAGCGACACAGCACCAAACAAATTACCCTATATATATATATATATATATATATATATATATATGGATACAGATGAAGTTTCTCTCTCTGCATGTATGTCTCTCTCTCTCTGTCTATAGAAGTGTGTGTGTATACAGACGGTTCTGCGTGGATATATGTCTTTGAATGCGCAAAGAAAGCCCGGATGGTACGAAGGGGCAGGCAGGAGATACCAGAGCATCATCCAGTATACCCAGGAAGCGGCAGCGATCCTGATACGTTCACGGGCCCCTACATGGGTGTATTCCTCCGAAAGATACATATATATATATATATATATATATATACATATAGACTTAGCGGCAAGCAAACGTCGTAACAAGCACACAGATGCAGCACCGGCTGTGACCGTCTTCAAAGTATACACACCCTCGTAGGGAACACAGCCGAATATATGTATCGGTCAATATCTCTCCATATATATATATATATATATATATATATATATATATATATATATATATATATATATATATATATTATATATAGCAGACAGGCAACAGTACGTGTGAATACACAAGTCTACACGTATATACGTTGTAAAACGGACACTACGTGAATACAGATGTATATGTATATATATATATTTTATTCCCTATTTACGTAACTACCTATATATATATATATATATATGTATATTCATATGTATATATTTATATATTTGTATATGGATCTGCGTACAGGCATACGTGTATCTCTATGTGCACGCACGCAGGAGGAAGAGAGCGCAGTAGTGAGGGGTGAAAGACGAAACGCTAGGCCTTCTTCATCGAACGATGCCTCTGGCGAAGCTTATAACCAGATGGACGTTGACGCACGCGATACGATTTAGACAGACTTACTGCCTGAAGGGCGCAGAGCTGTCGTGTAGCTGCCAGGGCTCCCGCTAGTCGCAGGTGCAGCATTACAGCAGCAGCTTTCGCAGCAGCGGCTCTCTGACTGGCAGCGAGCGTCGCAGCAAGAGGGGAGTGCAGCCGACCTGAATACGTGCTGCTGCTGCTCCTCCTCCAGAAGGTCTGTTTCATTGGGAATCGTTGTACTGCAGGGAATGCAGCAACGACAATGTGCTCTAACACGAGGTCTCTTGTCTTCGTTTGCTTTTTCTGTTGGTTTCCCTGCTGCTGCTCTTTCCAACGATATCCCTCCTGACGACGCAGGACCTGCTGCCGCTGCTGACCCCGAAGCTGCTGCTCATGCAGCTGTCCCTCTTGCGCATAATGCTGCTGCTGCTGCTGCTCCTGTTGCTGGAGCAGGTTCTCCTTGGACTTGAAAAGGAGATTCTTCATAACGTGTGGCCCTGTGTTCACTGCGACAGCTGCTGCAACGTGTCCCTCCACTTCTTCTTTCCCTTCTTCTTCTTCTTCTTCTTCTTCTTCTTCTTCTTCTTCTGCTTCTTTTAGTTCGTCGTTTTCTTCATCTCGGCTGTTTCCTTCTCTGGATGTATCGGTCGCAGAGGAAGAAGAAAAGTCTTCTTCCAGTGAATCAAGCTTCGACTTCACTACTACTGTAGTGGGGTCTGCTGCTGCACGCCGCGCACAAGCAACAGCAGCAACGAGCAGCAGCAGCGGGACCGCGGAAAGCCAACAGCAACTCGAGTCTCTTCTTACGCCCTTCGCTGCTCCACGCGTCTCAGCGACTGCAACAGCAGCAGGTCTTCTCGCAGCCACAGCCGCAGTAGATATATCAGCGCTCCCTGCAACAGCAGATGCTGATGCTGCTGCAACATCTTTCTCATCATGAGCTTTGTAAGCGAGTGCCAGTGCAGCAGCAGCTGGGAGCCACGCACCAGCAGCTGCAGCGGCAGCAGCAGCAGGAACAAGCTGCTGCGCCTGCAGCCACCCCACACACAGATCCAGCAGCAGAAGGCGCTTCCTTCCGCACTGCTGCAGCTGCGCCAACACCAGCGCATGCATCAAGAGACCTGCTTTCCAGTAGAGCCTTGCTGCTCGATGAGACTTACCACTAGTCAGCAGCAGAGCTACCGACTCGTGAAGGCGGCGAAGCAACCTACATACGCAAGGCGATACACGCACCCAGACATACAGTCACTCGACTAAACCAGCAGCAGGAACTCCTCAAAGCAGCAGCAGGAACGCGGCAGATGCAGAATGCTGGAGGCAGCCGCAGCAGCAGAAGAGCCCACAGCAGCAGAACAGCCACAGCAGAGAAGCACTACCAAGAGCAGCAGAACAGGCACTGCAGCAGAACAGGCACAGCAGCAGAACTGCAAGAGCAGCGGAACAGCAAGAGCAGCAGAACAGCACGATCAGCAGAACTGCAAGAGCAGCAGAACAGCAAGAGCAGCAGAACTGGAAGAGCAGCAGAACAGGCACAGCAGCAGAACAGCAACAGCAGAGCAGCACTAGCAACAGGAGAAGAGCAACAGCAGCAGCAGAACTGCAATAGCAGCAGGAGGACGACAAAAGCAACACCAGAAGAGCGACAGCACCGGGAGACGAGCAATAGCAGCAAAAGAACAGCAACCGCTCCAGCAGAAAACAGCAGGAGAACAGCAGCAGAAGAGCAACAGCGAACATACCCATCACATGAAGGGGCAAGGAGCAGTGGAGATGCGCGGAGGTGAGTGTCACAGAAATGTCTCAGCGCCAGGGGGAGTAGATGCGCAGCAGCAGCAGAAGTATCACAGCTGCAGCACTGCACGGGCGGCGCAGCTCCGAGGCACTGGCTGCATCGATTCGACAAGTAGAAGTGATTTGCACCTCGAGGAGGTGCCTGCGCTGCAAGTGGAATGAGCGCATGCGTCCTCAAATCAGTTGTTCTGCTGTTTGGCTTCGAATGTAAAGAGCAGCACACCAGGCAGAATCAGCAGCACAGTTGGGACGTCGGCTGGCTGCAGAGGAGGAGCTGCAGCTGCAGAACACGCTAATATCACGCAGTAGCAAGCAATACAATGGTGATCAAAGCAAGCTAGATTGCTCAGTGCAGCAGCAGCAGCAGGAGCAAACCATTCTTTCTCCAGATACGCAAGACCAGCAAAGCCTTTGTTCGATGAGTATATTCTCGCAGCAGGGGAGGCACAGTCGTTGAAACCTTCATAGCGCCTCATGGATGAAGTCCAGTATCAGTAGAGAGAAAACATTAGAAGAAAGCTCTCTGCATGCTGCTGTGACAGTAAACAAGGCCGAAAAAATCGAAAAACAGGTGTTTTGCTGCTGTTGCTGCTTACTGCTCATCTCGGCGAGTATGGCCTTCAATAGTGGGAAGACTGCATTGGTGTGCTGCATTGATTTGCCGTCGTCTCTGTCGCCACTGCCGCAGTGCGTGCTTAGCGAAGTTGTCTACTAGGCCTGGCCACAAGCACCTCAGTGCAGCAGCTGCTGCTGCTCCTGTTGAAGCAGCAGCTGCTGGGGCCGCAGCAGCACATGCAGCTGCACCCACAGACAACCAAAAAAGGGGAAGATCATCTTCAGAGTCGTCATTCACTGCCTCCAGTGCATGCGCTTCGCAGCTGGAGGACGTGGGCTGGAAACCTGCTGCACCACTCTTGGCGGAGGATATGAACTCTGACGCCCCAGCTGCTGCTGTTGCTGCACGCGTGGATGATGAAGCGGCTGTTGTTGTCTTCTGATTCGGCCTTGTGAGCTTTTCTGCTGCTGCTGCTGCTGTAAAGGCAGAAGACGCTGGTGGAGACACCATCTCTGCTGCTGTTGCTGCTTCCTCATCTGCTTCTGCCGGTGGCATTGCTGCAGCATGCTCTGCCTGTGCTGCGGGGGCTGCAATGACTCCTTCCACGATGTCTGTTGAAGCTGTTGCAGAAGCCGCGTGCGTATAGGGCATCCAAGGCAAGCGTCCCCCTCGGAGTAACGCGCGGAAGGCAGCGCGACTACTACTGGGAATCGTGCTACTAATCCTGCTGCTGTCGCCGCCCAAGGCCGTGCTGCTGCTGCTCACCCTGCTGCTGCTAATCATGTTGCTGCTGCTGCTGCTGTTGGGAGCGCACTTTTTAAGGGCCCCACACCAGGCACACCTTGTGGGTTGGTGAGGCGGCGGCTGACACCAGAGCAGCAGCAACCGCTTCTTGGTGTCTGCTGCTTGACGTTGCGTTGCTGAAGAATGCAGAGTTTGTTTTAGCGGAAGCATCAGCTGCTGCTGCAGGGCAAAGCGCGCTGCTGACGGGTTCCACGTCTCTGCTGCAGCCACAGCATTGTCAGAACGAGCTCCGCAGATATACCGATCTGTGCATGCATCGCAGCGATCAACAGCATCTTTTGTTTCTGAAGAACGGCTGCTGCTGTTGCTGCTGCATGCAGGGCATTGACTCGCGTGCTGCTGCTGCGGGGTCGGTGCTGCTGCTGTCGCTCCAGGGACGCAGCAGCAGTTCTGCGTCCTGGGTAGTAGCTGCAAGGACTGCCATAGCACAGCAGCTCCACGGCTGCGAAAGATGCTTCTTCCAGCCGAAACAAAAAGGAAGCTTTTGAACATCTGCAGCTCCTGTCCTGCTGCAGCACCCACTCCGGAGGCATGGCCTCGCTTCCACGTCTCGTGCTGCTGCTGCTGGTGCTGCCTGTGACTCCTGCACTGTGGGGTGTGCATGATAAAGCAAGGCTGCTGCGCATATCGTTCCTCTTCGTTCTTCTGCTGCTGCTGATGCCCCTGGGACGGCAGCACGTCTTCAACGAGAAGAAGACATATATATGTGAGCCACGCGGCCACAGAGAAGGGCAAAGTTTCTTGCAGTAGCCAAGAGGGTAAGGTTTCGAAAGCAGAGCTGCTACTGCTGTGCTGCTGCTGCTGCTGCTCGACGGTGCACGTGCTGTTGCCTCTGAGTGCAACCCTCGGAGCGGCAGCCAGGGACTTCGCAGCAGCAGCAGCAACAACAGACGCAGCAGCAGCAGGCGTGTTTATGATGGGTAGTGCTGGAACAGGAGAAGCAGCAGACTCGGCATGAGCAGCAGCAGAGTCAGCAAGAGCAGCAGCAGACTCAGCAAGAGCACCAGCAGAGTCATCAGGAGCAGTAGCAGAGTCAGCAGGAGCAGTAGCAGAGTCAGCAGGAGCAGCAGCAGAGTCAGCCAGAACACCAGCAGAGTCATCAGGAGCAGTAGCAGAGTCAGCAGGAGCAGTAGCAGCAGCAGACTTAGAAGGAGAAGCAGCAGCAGAAGAGCCGGAAGTCGACAGTCGAGAAGAAGGCAAAGGAAAGACAGGGAGAGCCACGGGGTCCCAGAGCATCACGAGTTGTTCGACGCCACCTGCAACACATTTCACACACCAGAAGCGTCTCTCTTCTACGCTGCAGCCCATTGCACCTTGCTGCAGCACCACTACTGTGTTGTTTCATCACAGCTATTCCGACATGCCTGCGAAACTCCTACTGGACTCGCGATCATTACTCTCTGTTCGACTGCCCCAGTATATTTCCTCGTCCTCTTTTGACGTCTGTTCACGTAAGTGTACGTCCATACATATATAGTGGACGCATACTCACTCACACTCACTATATATACATATATATATATATATATATATATATATATATATATATATATATATATATATATATATACAGATATACGTCTTTTTTGTATGGACAGGGTACACCATGGGGTCCTCCTCGTTTAACTGTCGCTAGTTCAGGCCTTGATTTCGTCCTGTCTCGCTGCGGTGTGTAAACAGTAGAGAGCAACGATATGGAGACTGCAGCAGAGACTGCTTCTTCTTGATACGCAACAGTGCAGCAAAACGCTATGCAGCCTTTGCTTTGTGTGGTGCTGCATAAAGAAGGAAGAGACAAATGACAGGAAGGAGGGAGATACGGGAACCAAAGAGGCATCGGCCTCAAAAAACACGCAAGACGCAGGGTGCACGAAGAAAGGCAAAGAAACAATATTCATCTACTCAGCAGCATGCAGTATGTGAGACCTTTCCTTTCCAGTCGATAAACGTCCGACTTCTCGCCTGCCACAGACAGAAGAAGCATATTTTCATCCGAGCCAAGACGACACATCTATCCACTTGCATGGAGAAAGAAAAAATATGTCTTTGAGTCCCTCGCCCACAGGAAGGCAGGAAACCCGCGGGCTGGTGATAGAAAGAGTTGAGGCGCATGTAGTTGAATATGGAGCTGCAGCACTGAATTCTACATATGCGCGATAAAGAGACAGATGTGTACATGCTGAAGATGTAAAGGCGCATATGAATATAGGCGCCCAGACGGTGCTGCTGCATCGGGGTGTACAGACACCCCGTCAGTAGCAGGCGGTGGAGACTGCTGCAACATTGGGGGACATACACTGTCTGGTGAAGCACTACTATTCAACCTCTGATGAAGCAAGCGCACCTAGAACAAGCTGCAGGCGATTGGATAAGGGCTGCTCATACCAGCAGCAGCTCAGGAGGCTGCCCCCAGTCTCCTGCTGCTGCTGCGATGGTAATACTGCACAGGCAGTCCGAGTCAAATGCCCCATGACTTGAAGGGAGATTTGAAAAGAAGCCTCTGGAACTCTTTTCCCAGCAACCACGTCGCTGCTGCAGTCCTTACTGCTGCTGCTACAAGCTTCCCGACTGCTGCTGGCAGTGCAGCAGCGACCCTCCAGGGAACAGCCTAGAGAGTGATGCTGCACAGGGAAGCTGGCGCTGTCCACGACGATACGTAACGCTGCAGCGACCCCGCTTGAAAATGTTGCTCCCAGAAGCACTTCCATGCTCGGCGTTGAACCTGGCCACGCTGGGACTTTTCGTCTTTTTCCTGCTTCTTCTGCTGCTTCTCCATCTGCTGCTGCTGTTGTTGGCAGCAGTGATGTCTCTGCGTCTCCGTGGCAGTCCTTTGCCGCTTGAGTCTTCTCGCTTGCTAATGCTGCTGTTGCTGACGTGCTAGTGTTCTCTACCCACCGGATGCCGAACGCAAGGCACGTAACAGACGCTTCGCTGCTGCTGGTTTTGTTGCTCTTCTTGCTGCTGCTGTGCCGGAAAATATCGTCTGCACGCAAGATCACCACTCCTTGGCAGCCACCAGAGCCTCCTGGCGCTTTCTTGTTGCTGCTGCTACATACTTCCCTACCCTCTCCACTATCGTCGAGCTCCCATATATCCTGCCTTAGCTGCTCTCCTTCGACGTCCTTCTCTGGCTCTGCCTGCCCCAATAGCTCTGTGTTGGCACACTGCTGCTGGTGCTGCTGTTCGAGCGTCTGCAGTCGATGCTCGTACTGCTCTCTGCCGTGCTGCTGCTGATGCAGCTGCTGCTGCTGCAGAGCTTCGCGAAGTACGTAGGGCCAGACACTTACCCAAATGCTGCCACTCGCATCTCCTGCCGCCAACAGCTGCATGCATGGAGGCAGACTTCTCTCCTTTCTTCCCCCCGCAGTGCTGCTCTGGCTGCTGCTGCTGCTGCTCCTGCTGTCGCTGTTCCTGCTGCCGTCCTTGAGACTGTTAGCACTGCTGCAGGAGCAAGCATGCGCTTCGCGAACCGTCTGCGGAGGCGAAGCAGCAGCGCAGGTGACCTTCTCGACCAACCCTGGAAGCAGCAAGCGCCCGACGCATATGAACACAACGCTGTAGCTCACTGGACATCCACCACGTCCCTGCTGCTGCCCCTGCCTGGACTTTGGCTTCCATACAGGCTGCAGCACAAGCAGCTCCACAGCAGTAGAGGTGTCCCTGTTGCCCCCAGGAGGCGAAGGTTCTCTGAACACTACTAAGACATCGGTGTCTGTCTCAACGCCTTGCATAATATACTCCCCTAACGTATTTGTCAAAGCATATCCAGCTGTTGGCCCTCCTGCTGCAGTCCGCGACCCTCCTGCTTTTGCTCTTGCTGTTCCTGTCTCTCCTGCTATTGCTGCTGCTGTCTGAGCTGCTGTCTTTGCTGATGCTGCTGTTCCTGCTGCTGTTGTGCTTGCTGTTGCTTCTGTGCTTGCTGTTGCTGCTGTGGGTGCTGTTGCTGCTGTGCTTGCTGTTGCTGCTGTTGGAGATCCAGTCTCTGGGAGGCCAGTCTCTATCACCGCAGCTTCGCTTTTCTTTGACCAAGGATGATAAAGTCCTGCTGGTGCTTCGTCTGGGGATGTTCCGATTCCTGCTAGTACTGCTGCTGCTGCTGCTGCTCCTCCTCCTCCTCCACAAAGAGGTTGTCTAAAGGGATGCTGCTGCTGTTGTATTTCTGAGAGGACCCCATGTGGCGGCCAAGCCAAGACGACTGGCACCCCTCGCAGTTCTTCCCTTCTTTCCAGTAGTCTCAGAGAGACGGAGTCAGAGACCTCCGCGTGTCGTGCTGCCTCTGTTGCTGTTCTCACGTCAACGGCGTACGACATCTGTCCAGTGTCTGATGCCGCTGTCGGTGCGTGCTCTGCTGCCCCGACTGCCTTCGCTGTCACAGTCCCTTCTTCTTCTGCATGCGTCTCGTTTGCTGTAGCTGTTGCTGTTGGTGCTGTTGCTGTTGGTGCTGTTGGTGCTGTTGCTGTTGGTGCTGTTGCTGCTGTTGCTGTTGCTGCTGTTGCTGTTGCTGCTGTTGCTGTTGCTTCTGTTGCTGTTGCTTCTGTTGCTGTTGCTGTTTCTGCTGCTGTTGCTGTTTCTGCTGCTGTTGCTGTTTCTGCTGCTGCTGCTGTTGCTGCTGCTGCTCGCGCATTTGCTGCTTCATCTGATCCTTCTTCTGATAACATTGCTGCTCCTGAGTCTGCTGCAGGTAGAGTGCTGTCACAGAAAAGCAACTCTGCTAGGGCTGGCGTGGGCAAGTCCACCGCTGTGGCTGCTGCTCGATGTTGCTGCTGCTGCTTCGGGCGAGACGGACCTCGCTGACGCCCACTGCTGCTCAACGGCTGCTGCTGTTGAGGAACAAAGGCAGTGACGAACAGCTCGCCTTCTGCAGTCCCCGAAAGAAGTATTGAGGCGGTTGACGCAGATAGCAGAGCAGCCAGAGGTCCGTCTGATGAAGGGGGTTTTGCTATAGACTTTGCTGCAGGTTTTTTTGAGCGACCGCCTGCTGCAGCAGCAGACTTCCACGGGGACAGCCTCTCTTCCTCAGTGAACGTCTCGAAGAGAGCAGCAGCTCTGTCTCCACAATTGCTGCTCTCCTTCTTGACTTCTGCTGCGCACAGTGAGCGACTCGTGCTGCTGTGCTGCTGGTGAGCAGCAGCAGGTAGTCCTGGTGGGGGAGGAGAGAGAAGCAGCCAGCACAGGCGGGTGACTTTGCCCTGGTGTGGAATGTGGTTGGACAGCAGCAGCACGTGATGCTGCTGCTGTCCTGCCTGCTGCAGCGCTGTATGTGCTAGACCTATACCCACTGCAGGAGAGACAGCAGCAGCAGCAACAAAGTTGCCAACGTTTGCTACCCCAAAACCACCATCGCCTAAACCGAAGGCGAAGACATCTGGAAGAGTTGGATGCCAGGAAAGACTCTCTATACTCGATAGCAGCCCTCGCCACATCACCGTTGCATGCAGCGCTTGCGCAGCAAGCATTTTTCTGCCTCGGTCTCGTAATGCCTCCAGCCATGTCTCGACCCCACAGGCTCCAGCACGGCACGTCATAGAGACGGCAGCAGCACCAGCATCTTGAGACGCAGCGAAGAATCTCTCTGCTGCACCAGCGCTACTGCTGCTGCTGCTAGGGAGAGCAGGAGCAGCCGAGACGCAGACGAAGGCTTCACCTGGTGTTGAAGTAGAGAAGTTTGAAGAAGCAAAAGACGACAGCTGCAATTTGATTGCACTTTCCTGCTGGCGATGAAGCAACTGCAGCAAATCCACTGCCCGTATCATGCTGTCCCCACACCCCACCAGCAGATGGGACGGCAGCACGGGGCTCACGTTCAAAGCGCTAACCCATCCTCCTAGAGTCTGCAGCTGCCAGCGCAGCGTAGCTGCATATTTGTTCTCGCCCTCTATATGAAGCTGCTCATACATCCCCTCCTGCTGCCCTTCCTTTTGTCTCTGCTGCTGCTGCTGCTGTTGCCGAAAGGTCTTCTGTCCAAACCACAGTGGCTGAGGCGGCCACGGGGCCTCGCAAAGCATCTGGCGAGATACTTCTATCAAACACAGCGTACGATCCATGCTGCTTGTTAATACGAGCAAGTCCCATGCTTCCTCCAAGCAGCCAATGTCCATACTATTGCTACTGCTGCTCCTTAAGCCCCTGCTGCCATTGCTGCTGCTGCTGCTGCTGCCGTTGGTAGGACTGCTTGAGCAGGTGCTGCCGACGTGGACTTCGTCGGCTCGTTCTCTGCACATCTGCTGGTTTGCTGTTGCTGCCTGTTCCGCAGGAAATGCGAATCCCCCGAGGGCAAATATAGGGCGGGCATGGGGCTGAAGCAACTTCTCCGGGTGCTGTTGCAGCTGCTGTTGCTGCTGCTGTTGTTTTCGCTGGCTATAAGCAGACATGTGGGATTCTGTGGCACGACCTTCTGGCAGTGTGACTACTCGCTGCTTCCCTTCGTATTCTCCCAATGTGTTGTCCGCGTCGTTAGCTGCTGTCAGCAGCATCTGTGCTGCTGCTGCTGCTCCTCCTCCTCCTTCGGCACTTTTTGCTGTCGTCTGCTCGCCTTGAACGCCAGGGCATCTAGCAACAACTTCATTTTTTCCATCCACTGCTGCAGAGGTACCTACATGTGTGAAGGAAGGCGCTTCCTTAGCACCACCTGCTTCTGTGTTAAGAGAGTCTGCAACTGAGGTCCTTGATGCAGCACCTGCTGCTGCTGTTTCTGCAGTGCCGTCTGCTGCTTCGGTAGTTGCTGTTGTCGCCTCAAAGTGCGCGTGCCCCTCTCTGCTGCAGTTGCTGCTGCTCCGACGCGGTTGTTGCTGCCGTGTATTCGCGGTGCAAGCTTCAGAAGAAAAAGAAGAAACAGCAGCAGCACGAAATCGCCACAGTAGCAGCTGTCCCGTAGCTGTTGCTAAGTAGACATGACCTGGCCTTGTGGGGTGCCAGTAGGCACAAATCCACTGTCGCTGTGAACCTTCTGCTGCTGCTGCTGCTCCTGCTCCTGCTGCTCCTGCTGATGCTCCTCCACCCCGACGCAGCTGCTGGAGACAGCCCGCCCCACCTGCCAGCTGCTGTTGCTTCTCCCGTGTCTTTCGCTTTGCATTGCTGCTTTTCCCCTTCTCTGGGCTGCGCTGTCCTTGCGCGACGCCTGCATGCTGCTGCTCACGCGCTCCTTCGAAACTGTGGCTCTTCTCGCTGCTGCTAGCTGCTGTCTCCTGCACTAGCTGCCCATCAGCAGCTTTCCAGACGGACACTGAGCCTTCTCTGCTGGCTACGAGCAGCAGCACTTCTATGTCCTGCAGCCCGTCGCCTGCTTCTGCTGTCTTCCATGTTCCTGCTATCTTCTCTCTCCTACACTTAATGCAGCGACACTGAACGGTCTTGCTGCTGTTGTTTCTGCTGACGCAGGTGGGGACGCTGTTGTCAATTACCATGTTCTCTTTGCTGCAGCAATCAACAGATACTTCGCAGCAGCTGCAGCTATCAGAGCAGCAACAGGAGGAGAGATTTACAAAGCTCTTGCTGCCGTTCTGGCTGCTGTGGAGAGTGCTGCTAAAACAGTCATGCCTTGAGGAGCAGCTGCCAGCAGGAAGCGAAGCGGGAAGCGAAGACGACCCAATACTGCTGCTGCATATGCTGCTGCTTCCAGAGATGTCGCTCTTGCTGTTCGCTCCTCGTGGAAGCAGCATGAAGCTAAGCGAACAGATGAAGTCATCCTGGCGGCAAAGAATCCGCAACATCTCCTGCTGCACCACGTCGGCCAGCATCACAACCCCACTGCTATACCCGACTGCTGCCAGCAGCTGCTGGCCTGGAGCCAGCATCACATCCCAGTCACACCTGCCTGTGCTGCTACTGCTGCTGCTGTTTGTCTTGCTGCTACTGCTGCTACGCGTTCTGTGGCTCCTGTTGGGATGCACGTGACTGACCTTTTGGCCTGTCCTGACTTCCAACTCATGCTGCTGCTCCTTCCCATCTTCGCGACTTGCTGCTGCTGCTGCTGCCTCGGACTTCTGCTGCTGTTGCTCGTTCGCTCTTTCTTGATCTTCTTCTCTCCTGTGCTGCTCCGACTGCAGCTGCGCTTCTTCTTCTTCTTGCTGCTGCTGCTGCTGCTGCTCTGCTGCTATTGCCACACTGTCTCCTGCGGCATCTGCGTTGTCTACCGTAGATGAAGACTCACCAGACCCCACACGTTCCAGATGTGGTGTACAGACACCACGTGGTGGCTGTCTCTCCACCTGATGGTGTCGTAGCACCAATGCAAGCGCTGCCACAGGCTGATTCGGCAATGGACAGAAGCAGGAGACTGCACCGCAGCTGATGCTGCCTCTCCCCACACTACTTCCTTTCTTTGGCAATTTTGCGTCTCCCTCCTGGCATAGCTGCTGCTCTGAGGTGTCTCCAAAGCGCCCTTCTGTGCGACTCCCCTCCACACCCACCATCTGCTGCTGCTGCTGTTGCTGCAGCAGCAATCCACCCTCCCCTTTCACCTGTTCTGAAAGCAGGCCGGCAATGACCTGCCGCTGTTGCTGCTGTCGCTCCTGCTGCACAGACAATGACTTCTGCTGCTCCACAGAAAGAAGCGGGTCCACGGGAATACTGCCCTTCTTCTGCGGGAAAAGCAATCGCCACGCTGCTAAGCGCCCACGCTTGTCACCCGTCAGGCATACTGTCCACACGCCAGCAGCAGCAGCAGCAGGGGATGCAGCAGCAGCAGCAGGGGATGCAGCAGCAGCAGCAGGGGATGCAGCAGCACTAACAGGAACAGCATCAGCACCACCAGCAACAGCATCAGCACCAGGGACAGTGCCAGCAATATGGACGACCTCAGCAGTAGGAGCAACACCGGCAGTAAGGGCAGCAGCAGCAGCAGCACTACCAGCACTGGTATCTGCCGACCCACATCCAGTAGTGAAGGTGTTTGAACATGTCTCTGCAGTAGAAATGACGTTGGGGGCAGCAGAGATCTTATCATCATTCACTCTTTCACCTGCAGCAGCACTACACAACAAGTCAGTTGTGCCCCCGCCGCTGTGGTAACCATCTCTTTCGCAGAAACAGTTGCTCTTGCTGCTGTTGCTCCTATTGCTGTTGCTGATATTGCTGCTGCTCCTGGCGCTGCTGTTGCTCGCGCTGATGTTGCTGTTGCTGCTATTCCTGGCGCTGATGTTGCTGCTGCTGCTGTTTCTGGCGCTGCTGTTGCTGTTGCTGCTGTTGCTGGTGCTGCGGTAGCACCCTCCTGCCCAGACAGCGATCGCAGTGATATCCCCACTGTGATTTCGATGCATGCCGATTTGCTTTGCAGATACACCAGCAGCAACCTTCCCCTTGTTGGCGATGCTGTTTGCTCCTATTGCTTTGCTTCCACCTGCCTCATGCAAATTGTTTTGATTTACAGTCTTCCGCTGCTGCTGCTGCCTCCCGTCCATATGCTGCTGCTGTGCGGTTTGTCGCAGTGTCTGTGGCTGCAGCAGATGCTCATCGTCCTGCAGCCCGAGGCCGGTAACAAGCCAGCCTCGGACGGACTTGTCTTGATGAAATGAAAAGAAAATTGGCTTCAACATTTGACAGCAGCAGCAGTTTTCTTGTCCCGTCATTCCTTCTACAGCAGCAGGTGTTGCTGCGAGCGATAACAGGGCATCTGGGGACTCGGCTTCCGCCGGTGCTCCAGAACGGGTTCCTGTCGTTCCTAGATCAGCTGCTCCTTTAGCTGCTGCTGTTGCTGTTGCCCCTGCTGACGTCAACTCCACTGCTGCTTCCTTCAGCGTCGTTCTTCGTGGCGCTAACGCTTCAGGGGCTGCTGCACTTGCCAGAGTGTGGGGTGCTGCTGTTTTTTGGGGCGCTGCTGCTGCTGCCGCTGCTAAGAAGTCTCCATGAGTGCGTCCCGGAGGTCCCACTAGTGCTGCTGCAGCAGTCAGCGCCGAGCTGTGGGGTCGGCTTCGAACTGCTGCTGGACAAGAGAAGCTGCAGCAGCTGCTTGAAGAAGTAAGCAGCTGCTGCTGTTGCAGCGCTGGGCGCTGTGCACACGAGAACAGTGGAAACAGCAACAGGGGCTGCAGCACCCAGCTCAGCCCCACAGGGCGAGCCGCGAGGCTGCAGTCGATGAAACCTACTGGCTGTGCTGCTGCTACATCTAGCAGCAAAATTGCTGCTTTGGAGCAGCAAAGGGCAACAGCAGCAGTGGGATGAAGAGACAGGATTGAGGATGAAAACCAATTAGGAGAGGCTGGTAGCACGGGCGTGAGGCCAGCAGATCCCACACTACAGTGCTGCTCTGCTGTGGCAGCGGTAGCCCCTCCGGGGAAGTGAAAACGAACTGGAGAAGGTTCATCTGCTGCTGCCTTCCACACTGCTGCTCCATCTGCACAGCTCCCATCCTCCCTCAGTGCAGCAGCTGAGACGTCAGAAGCGCCTCGCAGCAACGGATTTGATGAAGCTGTATTTTGCAGCAGCATCGCCTGACGTGGCTCAGCGGAGGTAACAGCACCAGCTGCATCATCAGCTGCATGCATCACTCCTTTGTGTGCTGGTGTTGCTCGTATTACTGGAGCCGCTATACCTGCTGCCTCTGCGTCAGTCACTGTGACTACTACTGCTGCTGCTGTTATTGATCCTGCTGCTAACGTAGACCCTGCTGCTGAGGTAGTTCCGGCTGCTGGTGCGTCTGCTGAGCTGGTTATCACCGCTGCTGCTGCTGCTGCTGCGTCTTCGTTTGCATTCGAGACTGCCGCTGCTTCTGTTTCGAAAGCCACTGCATCAACATCCTCTGCTGCTGCTGCTGCGCTTCCTGCTTCTTCCCCTTCGTCTGCAGCGCTTGTTCTGCAGGTCCTGACCCCACACTCGACAGCAACAGCAGCGGAGCAAGGTCCTGCAGCAGAGTTCGTAGCAGCACTAAGAGCACCAGCTATTGGGCTCGCGTTGGATGCCTCAGGCCGACGACAGGTCCTTCCCTGCTGCTCCTGCTTCTCTCTCTTTTGATCCGCGAAGGGTGCACGACACAGGCGTACTACTTCATTAGCTTGATGCTGCTGTTGAATCGGAAGCCAGTACTCCTCCTGATGTGAGACATTGGAGGATGTCTGCTCTTGCTGCTGTTGCTGCTGGGGAAACTGCTGCTCCTGCAGGTGCTCAAACAGCTGTGACATATCTTCCTGCGACGCTGCCGAAGCATCACTACAACACTGCTCCAGCTGCAGCGGAAGATTCGTTTTCTGCTCTTGCACGGCAGTCTGTATCTCAAACGAGGCCTCTAGTGTGGACTGCTGCTGTTCTGCTGCGGAAGAGAGAGCATCTGTTGCGTGGGTTTTCTTCGTTGGCTGCTGCAGCAGCAGCTCTTGCTGCTGCTCGCGTGTCATGGCCGCAAGGCTCAGTAGTAGCCGCCTCGTAGTAGCAGAAACCCCTTAGACGCCTGCAGCAGCAGAAAGCAACAGCAAGGACAGCAGCGACGCAGCACACCACAGCAGCAACGCTGCAAATTCAGCATCAAGGACTGCTTCGAATCCATGCCCCCACAAAACAGCAGCTAGAGCAGATCTGCAGATGCAGAAGCAGTCCTCCTGCTGCTCGTGCCGAAAGTCCTGCTGCTGGATTGTTGCTGCTTGCGCACCTCAATATCCTCAATCTCTGTTGCTGCAAGCTGCTATTAATGCCAACCAAGCACGACTGCTGCTGCTTCATTGTGACCATTGCCAGTGCTTCTTCCTCCTTCTTTGCCGCTATGTAAGCACTTCCATCGACCCTTCTGCTGCTTCCCCGAGTCCTCATTCTTCCCCGAAGACCACTACTACTACTACTTCTGCTGTAGGGGGGAGGCTGCTATTGCTACTGCTAGTGCCGCTGCTACTTGTACTTCTACTGCTGGTGCAACTGGTACTGCTGCTGCTGCTACTGTTGCTGCAGCAGCTGCTGCTGCAGGGTGGCGAGTGAAGGCGAGTCTCAAAGAGCGAGCGGCAGGGAGGCAGCAGCAGGAACATCAGGCAACAGCAAAGCAGGAAGTAAGAGTTGTAGTGGCAGCAGATACAAACGCGGTGCAGAATAAAGGCTGCTGCTCATAACATCCACCTACTTGCAGCAGAATTCAGAGAAGTGGATGAGACGTAGGGCTCACCAGCAAGTACGCAGTATCGGCAGCATTGCCTGCAGCGACTGCAACTACGCTACCCCCGATTAGAGGGCGCAGCCACTGCTAGCGCTGCTGCGGGGGCGGGCAAAGTGTGGGGTGTCTGTACAGTGCAGACGCGCCAAAAAAAAACACGGAAGAGACTCGCCGCGTCGCATCAAGCAGCAAAGGAACAGCAAAAAA
This sequence comes from Onychomys arenicola, assembly GCA_949786405.1. Classification (NCBI taxonomy): domain Eukaryota; kingdom Metazoa; phylum Chordata; class Mammalia; order Rodentia; family Cricetidae; genus Onychomys; species Onychomys arenicola. Next base: position 16,784 of record CATKUM010000556.1, read on the forward strand.
GTGAGGGACTCCGAAGTTCAGAGAAATAACTGGAGGAGGGTGTGACATTCATAACGACATTGCCGTCACGGAAATGCTGCTGATGCTGACAAGGCTGCTGCTGCTGCTGCTGCTGCCGATAAGGCTGCTGCTCACGTGCTATTGCTGCTGCTGCTGTGGCGGCAGTTGCACCGTCAAAGCCTCTTACACTGTTTTCACAATTTCATCTTACGACAGAAAAGGTCATGAGAAAGGGAATATTGACTGCGGCAGAAGGAGCAGAGAAAGGCAGTATCTTCGTTATCGGCACACCACTGCAGTAATCGCACAAGTCGTAAAACAGCATGCAACACAGCAGCAGCAGCAGCAGCATGCAGGCGCGCTGCGCATGCGGTCGCTCGCCCACCCGAGGTTTGAGGAAGTCCCTGCAACTCCTTCCATATTCAGTCACAAATGATAAGCAGATGTAAATCTACAAATAGTACTCCTGCAGGTAGGCAGACTTCACGTGCTGCTCCCGACAGATGCTGCTGCTGCAGGCAGGCAGTGAGCTGCGGTCCTCCCACCGGGTGTTGCTCCGCTGCTCTGACTGCATCACCACGCGGCTCTTCTCGCGTTGCTGCGGCTGTTGAAGAGTTCACTTCTCTCCAGAAGAAGAAGAAGTGTCTCTGTGTAGCTCTCGCCTTGTTGTGGGGTCGTCTGCATCGGGAAAGAATCTCCTTTCCGCAGCAAAGCGTCTATTCCACGTCTTTCCAGCGCTAGCTAGAGAGTATCGTCCTCTCAAATGGGTGTACCTGCTTTATCCATTTGCCGATGCAACCCATCCCAGAAGCATCCTCGATTCACTGCGGAGGTCATCGTCGTAGAGCTCTCTCTACCACCACGCACACCCGCAGCAGCTGCTGCTGCTGTTGCTTTCAGAAAGACCCACCTCACTGCTACCTGTGCCAGAGAGCAATCCATATATATATATATATATATATATATATACATGTACTAGTAGATATGTAGAGGTATATATATATATATCTCATTTGTATGATGATAAGGGTTTAGCTAGGACACCTTCGTGAAGGGTCTTCTTCAGGAAGCGAATGGACCGTGTAAAACGCCTGTAAGGAGCAGACGAAACGGTAAGAAAAAAGAAGTGTGCTGGCACGAGATACGTCAAGTATATGAACGCCTGAGAGAAGGACGTTGATGGGCAGCTCCACACACCTTCGGAGGTACTTAGTGCAGGACAGAAGAAAGCATTCTTTCTCTCCAAAGAGGATGCAAGCTCTAGCTGTAGCTCTGCTGTGTGTCGTGTTGGAGCTGCGAAAGAATGGGGTATACACAGCAAGCAGCAGCTGCTTCTGGGAAACCAGGATGACTGCTGCTGCTGTAGCACTTGCGAAGAGTAGCAAGACCATCGATAAAGAAACGCTTAAGGAAAACACCAGCAGCAAGAGCTTAAAAGCAGCGTGTGCAGACCCCACATCAAACGCAGCAGCAGCCGCCTCACGGAACATCGCTGTCGAGGGAATCCAGTAGCCGACAGCAGCAGGAATAGCAGCAGTAGCAGCAGCACGGAGCGATCAAAGACAGTGTCTGAGCTGCGGAGAGCGAGGACGCAGAGAGTGCGTCTCTGAAGGAGCACTGCCTTACACTTTTGCAAGAAGCAGGACCCTTATTTATACGTGGTTTGCACTTCTCTTCATGTGGAGGTGTGCATGTGTGAGAGGGATCAGTAGATGCTCATTCTCCGGCAGTACGTCCCTCTTAGCATATCCTTGTCTGTGAGGAACGTTCCCTGAGAATACGTCGCACGCTTCTCTTTTAAAAGAACGCTTCCAAGATCAAGAGTGATATCAGCAATCACTAGTCATATATATATATATATATATATATATATATATCTGGATACATATATGTAGAAGAGTGTGGGGTTGAGTGACGTGCGATGTCACGTGTCCTTGTTACGTGTCCTTGACGAGGTATTTGAATGAGACGTATTACTAGCAGCAGGTAATTTGTCGACGGTATTGGCAGTAGGCAGCTCTGCCCTCTTCTTCACGTCCACTCATTCTCGCCCTACAGACGTACATGTAGGTGCAGAAAGACATATGCATAATATCCATATATATATATATATATATATATATATATATATATATATATATATATATATATATATGGACAGAGGCAGGTGGAAGTACGAGAAGGATGTGGTATTAGAAGAGATTGAATGCCCGAGACACATATACGTGCGAAGAGAGATTTCTAGCGGAGAGAGAGATATCAGGAAGTTCACAGGTAACGTGATAAGCAGCTTTTTAGGAAGATTCGAGTCGGGACTGCCTTCCTTTCTCTACTGGTGTGCAGCCAGTAGGCACTCCAGTAGACGCGCACAGACGAAGCTGAGAATTTTTTCATTCTCCGTTTATCGCAAACCACTGTATTTGCGTCTTGATACGCAGAAGGCATTCGTCTACTCAGGCAATGCGCTGGCAGTGCTTTCGTCTTATGAAGTGCTGTTGAAAAGCAGACGGAGCAGCAGCCAGTAGCGTACGGTAGAAGTATCGATTCACATCGTCCTTCGAGATGCCTGCATGCTCTCTCCAGAGGAATGAACTTCCCCAAGGAAACACTACGTGTCAATAAGTGCATATATCTAGATACACATATGTCTCTCTATATATGTTCAGCCTCCTTATATGATATCGGGAAACGTGGCGAGCGGGGCTCGATCAGTCGAGCAACAAATAGAAGGAACATTCTGGTTTAAAGAGGATTTTTTCGGTTCACAGAGGGGAAGCGCTGCTGGCATTTTCCACGAGAAGAATGAGGATGCACTTTACGTCTGTTGGATGTCGGTAGATAGGCTAATTCCGAGGCAGATCCTTAGACATCCCGCAGTACAAGGCTGCGTGGAGATGTACGCAGCTCCAAGGCGGAGTTCAGATTTACAGTCACACGGTTTGTCCCAAGGTCAGTCGAAGACTTCAACAAATAAACGCAACTTTTTCAGAAAGTTGAGAACGCCTCTGCTTGCTTGATTGCCGTGCAGTAGAGGAACAGTGCCTCACAACTATACCTCGAACAACTTTCCATATTGGGGAGATTTCTATATCTACGTGTCTGGATGTATATATAGAGTATATGTGTATGTGTGTCTTATCAATATGTGTGCCACTACATGCTGGTATCAGTATATATATATATATATATATATGTATATATATGTATATGCTGGTATCAGTATATATATATATAGTGATGTGTCTGCAGAGAAGTGCGTTAACTCTTATTATAAAGTAGGCTGCGAACCGCCAAACAAACAGTCGCGGAGAAGCGAGAAATCCATTTCTTTCTGTTGAAGTTTGCTGCGGCGTTGTGCTGCTGCATCCGTTACTACTACGTGGGTGGGAGGGAGGGACGCCCGTTTCTGCGTCTTCTTCAACACAGAGAGCAGAATTTTATTTTCAGGAGGGTGGCAGAGGCGCCAGAAGCACCTGCAGCAGCAGCAGCAGCAACTGCAGCTGTCCTTCCCAGTAGCAGCACAGACCACAGACAGCAGCTTTTGCAGGAGCAGGGAGAAAACAACAGCTGCTGCATTACAGCTGGATGTTAACAGCAGCAGAAGCGGTCGCGATAGCAATAAGGCACCCTCCCCCCTCCCTCCCCTCAAGGAGCACGTGACTACGAGTATATATGCTTCTCTTGTTTTCCAGTTCCGCGAGAGAGAACAGTGAACAAAGACTCCTGCGCCTGTGTCTGTACACCTGAGGGCCGATAATAACGAGGAGCAGCAAATCGTGAAAGGTCTGCCGCGCAAGACAAAAGCGGAAAGACACAAGCAGCTGCCTAAACACCGCAGCACTCTCTTTGTTGCAGCCAGACCAGTGGTCGTAGCTTCCTACGTTAATGCAAAAGACTGTCATCAGCAACAGCAGGAGCTGAGGAAGCTGCAGCACCACGAGAAGCTGCAGCAACAGAAGAGCCGGGGCAGTAGCAGAAGAAGTGCAGCAGCAAGAGAGATGCAACAGCAACATGTGAAGATGATTGTGTTGCAGCTTGTGCAGCAGAAAACACCAAGACAGCCTCGGAGAAGGTGTGTACTGCCAGCCGTAGGAGCAGCAGCAACAGCCGCAGCAGCAGCACACTTCAGCCAAGCGCAGTACTGCAGCAGAAGCAGCAACAGGACGTTGCGAATGAGCGTTCCGGTGCATTGGAGCTAGGGGAGCACCAGAGCGCAGCAACTGGAACAATACGAAGAAGAGCAGCAGGCTTTCGCAGCAAGACTTCGGGGCAGGAGTGCGTCACACTGCTGGCTCAATGGCCTTCCTCGGGGGGAAAGCTGTTTAGGCTATCACCAACTAAAGCCTTGCTCGATACCGCAGGAAGAGACACTGCATTGTATTGAGAAGGATAGCAGCAACAGCAGTAGCAGACACCACGGAGACAAAACAGCAGCACTCGAAAAGTGGGGAGGCGCTATATCCACAGAGAAATCCATATTCTAGCAAGCAAAGCTTTCGTGTGGGGAATGCACCACGGATCTCACCATGCAGCAGCAGCAGCAGCACCAGGAAGAGCAGCAGCGGTAACACCTTGATCAGCAACAGCAGGAGTTTCTTCCACAAAACGAAAGAATCCGTGTGAACCCAGCAGTAATATCTCCAGAACAACGGCAGCTTGGCAGGCAGCAGCAGCTCCACGAAGCGCAGCTCCGGCAGTATCATACAGCGACAGCAGCAAGACAATGGGAGGTGTGCTGCAGCAGCGCGCAAAGCAGGCACAGGCATAGCGGATTTCCGTCACTTCAGCCTGCGTAGAGTGGTGTGTCCATCGATGATGATTATCCTTATCTCTCTAGGCCTTTTCTAAGAAAGGAAGTCCCTTTTGTATTGCGCTGCCGCGGCAGGCTTCGCTGCTCCGTTGCTGTCGACCTGCCGCTGCGCTGCTGCTGCTGCTGTCCGGAAAACTCTGCGGCTGCACCTTCTTACCGCAGCACACCTTGCCCGCGTGTCCAGCGAGAACTTCTTCCACTCACAGCAGCAAGAAACACTAGCAACGTCTCCTACTAACGGCTGGTAACAACATCCTGGAAACTGGAGCAGCAGCACTGCCCCTGTTCCAGCAGCACTGCCCCTCTTTGAGCAGCAAATTCGCCGTTCGGGAGCAGTAGTGGAATATTGTCGTCTATCGACGCTGCACACAGACAGAGCAACAGCATTTCTTCCACTTGAAGGCTGCCTCCTTCATAGCCGCAGCAGGAGACGTGTCCGGCCTTTGCCTGCCCCTGCAGTCATGAGAAGGCCACTTTCACACAAAATTGATTCCCTGATTTCACCTCTCTCTGCCCGTTCACTGCGCCTACGCAGTCTTTCTCCAAGGAGTTGCATTTCTGAAGACATGTTCTACTCCTTCTGCATAACCACACGTCAGCAAGCCGTGTTGTTCTATTTTTTTTTCTTCTTCCTCTGCTGGAGCCTATTTGACTATGCTTCCCGATATATCTATTACGTATGCCAACTCCCTTTTCTTTTCTAGCGTCGCAGCCTTGCTTCACAGATATTTCCTTCTCAAAGAAAAACAATGTGAAGATGTATGGATATAGCTGCCTTCTTTCCTGACAACTTATTTGTTTTCCTCTCTACACATATTCAAATGCCAGGAAAGTCTTTCCCCTCTCCCCTCAGTCAGGATGTATGTACACCTCACTCAGGCGTAAGTATACTTCACTCAGGCGTA
>CATKUM010000557.1:0-22492 GCA_949786405.1 Onychomys arenicola
GCTCCTGATGCTGCTCCTGCTGCTGCAGCGAGGCTGCGCTGTTGAGTGGCCGTTGCGGCTCGTCTCTTACTTTCTTTTCTTTCCTTCTGCTCCTATTCCTTTCTCTCCTTTTTTGTTCACTCGAATTTCTCTTCTGAAACATCGCTAGTTCTTCGCGCTCTCTTTGTCTCTTTCTGTCTCTCTGTATGTCTCTCTGTCAGTAACAGTTCTACTCTCTCTCCCTATAACATCTGTATAAATTTAATTATACATCTATGCATGTATATCAATCTCTATCTCTGTATATCTTTCTCGCTCTCTCTCTCTCTCTCTCTCTCTCTCTCTATATATATATATATATATATATATATATATATATATATATCCCTTTCTCTCTACATATCTGTAGTAGCTATCGCTCTCTCCCATATTCATAAGTGTGTGAGTCACTGTACAACTGTATCAGTCTACATCTCTATGTATCATCTGTATCTCTTTCTCCCTATATCTATAGCATCCTCCCTCTCTCTGTATATCGACCTTCCTCTGGTATGTATACTTTTCCCTCCCTCTGTACATACGTATATCTCTGTCTCTATCTTCATGTATACCTCTCCCTATGTATATGTATCTCCGCGTATGTCTCTCTCTCTATAGATCTATCTCTATTCCCTTTTTTGTGTATGTTTATCTCTAGTTCTCTTTATGTATATCTATCTCTCCCTACATACGGGCATATACATGCATGTATATGTGTATGCATATATATATATATATATGTATATATTTTTTTATCCTATACATAGGTATGTAAATGTATCTCTAAACGTATCTGCGTATATACATATATATATATATATATATATATATATATATCTAGATACTATAATATTTCAGTATCAGTTGCCGCATGCTTTTCCCGTGGATGTGGCTGTGTCTCTCCCCACAAACTGCTTTTTTTTCTTTCTTTTTGAATGAGAGACACCGATCTCTCTGCATCCGCTATCTCTCCCATCCATAACCTCTCTTTGCGCATGCAAGAGACACATACAATCATATTTATATATAATTTTATATACATGCACATATATATATATATATATATATATATATATATATATATATATGATACTGCAAACACGAGTCTCTCTGCATGCGGTATTTCCCTAAGCCCCTCTCTTTGTGAACGCAGCACCTGAGTCTGTGCCGACGCGTTGTGTGTGTCTACACCCCACTTCACATCTGCCTCTCTCTCTCAGTCTCCCTCTTTCTCTTGTATCCTCCTCTTTCTTTCTTTTCTCTCTCCATCCGTCTCTATACAGGACCTGTCTCTCTCGCTCTCTCTGTGTGGAGCTCGCTTCTGTGTCTCTATTTCCTCTTTCTGTCTTCTCTTCTTTCTCTCATTGTATACATATCTGTATATCTTCCTTTCTATACTCTCCCGCTGCTGCTGCTGCTGTTTCTCTCTCTCTCTCCGTACTTCATTTAGCCTTCTCTCTGTCACTTTGCTTGAAACGCAAACATGCGCAAGAGGCTCTCTTTTTCAACCTCTCTTCCTACCTGCTCTTGCCCTTCTTTCCCGTTCTCTTCTTCTTCTTCTTCTTCTTCATCTCTCTCTCCCCACATATACAGATATGTTCGTATGTGACTCTCTCCATATGCATACATATATATATATATATATGTATATATATATATATATATATGTATATACAGGTGGCTCTCTGCATTCCGAGAATGTCTTTTTCTGCGATTTCCTCTCTCTGCTTCTCTGCTGCTTTTAACTGTCTTCTATCAACGTCTACTATAGCATTTACAGGTCTCTCCTGGGTATGCTTTTGTGTCGAGCTCACACTTCTCTCTTTCGCTTTATCTCTCTATACACAAAACATTTTTAGAGATGCCCTTCACGACTCCTGCTGCTGCTGTCTGATCATCTGCTGCTACTTCTCTTTGATATCTGCTGCTGCTGCTGCTGTTTGATTATCTGCTGCTGCTGCTGTTTGATCATCTGCTGCTGCTGCTGCTGTTTGATCATCTGCTGCTGCTTTTGCCTGGTCGTCTGCTGCTGCTACTGTTTGGTCATCTGCTGCTGCTGCTGTTTGATCATCTGCTGCTGCTGCTGTTTGGTCATCTGCTGCTGCTGCTGTTTTGATCATCTGCTGCTGCTGCTGTTTTGATCATCTGCTGCTGCTGCTGCTGTTTGATCATCTGCTGCTGCTGCTGCTGTTTGACCATCTGCTGCTGCTGCCGTTTGATCATCTGCTGCTGCTGCTGTTTGGTCATCATCTGCTGCTGCTGTTTGGTCATCTGCTGCTGCTGCTGTTTGATCATCTGCTGCTGCTGCTGTTTTGATCATCTGCTGCTGCTGCTGTTTTGATCATCTGCTGCTGCTGCTGCTGTTTGACCATCTGCTGCTGCTGCCGTTTGATCATCTGCTGCTGCTATTGTTTGGTCATCTGCTGCTGCTGCTATTGTTTGACGATTTGCTGTTGCTGCTGCTTGCAGGTGGAACGTACGCCATCGGAGACTGACTACTTTTTCTACGTGCTTTTTATCTCTTCTTCAGTCATTAGTTCATCGGCGTCTTTGTTCTTGTCTTCTTCTATTCCTTTCTGTTCTTCTTTTTCTTTCTTCTTTTCTTCTTCTTCTTCCTCTGCTTGTTAGTCGCTGATACTATTATTTTTTTGTATCTCTCCTCTTGCTGCGGAGATGTCTTTTCTTCGCGCGCCTCTCTGTTTCCCATCTTTTGTTCCTTCCTTCCCCTTCATCTTTTTTTTTCTTCTTCTTTTTCTTGAAGGCAAAGAGAAAGAGAAAGCAAGAGAGACAGAAAGAGATAGAGAGCGATTCCTGCTTTAGAGGGGTCGTGCTATTCCTCTCCCGCAGAAGTCTTCTTTGTTGGAGAGAGAAAACAGGCCTCCGCGCAGTGTACCTACACCTGAAGAAGACATCTCGCACTTTTTAAAGAATATTTTTTGCGCCTTTCTCATTCGTCTATTTCTCTTCTTCGTCTCCCGTGGAGCTCTCTCTCCACCGCATCATCACATGTTTTCTTTTCCTCTTTTCTGCACACCCACTACTTTCTTTCTCACGTTCATCCTCTAGATACACCATTAGTTCTGCTATCTCTTTCGCTTTCGTCCTTTCTCCTCCATTCTCTTTCTCTTCCTTTATTTCTCTTTGTCTTTCTTTCTTTCTCTCTCTTTCCTACAGGAAGAGAATCAATATATATGTAGAGAGAGATGAATATAAAGAGAAAGACGAATCTGTCTATCTAGCTCTCTCTCTATATATATATATATAGAGAGAGAGAAAGAGAGGTAGTTACATTTAGAAAGAGATGAATATATGTAGGGAGGGATGAATACAACGATCGAGATGATAATAAAGAGAGAGAGATGAAAACATATATAAGGAGAGAGATGAAAAAATATATAAAGAGAGAAAAATGGATCAATGTGTGGACAGAGATGTCTTTTTTATCTACCTGTCTCTCCGGTCGCCTCCTTCTGCACCTTCACCCCCCTGATAGATACATCCTTGCATCTATTTTTATGATCTCTCTCTCTACACATTCATCTCTCTCCCTCTATGTATCTCATCTCTGTTTCTGTGTATGTATCTCTCTGAATATTCGTCTCTCTCTCCATATAAATATTTATATCTATATGTATATTCATCCTTCTCTCTGCACATACAAGTTTATATCTATATGTATTCATCTCTCTGTAGATATTCATCTTCATATATATATATATATTATATATATATATATATATATATATATATATATATATATATATATATATACTCATGTCCCTCAATATAGGTACATCTCTCTATAGTGTAGATGATGATTAGGAGTGCATACACAGCAGATGATAATTTGATGTACACTGCAAATGAGGTTCAGGTGTCCATACACTGCAGGTAAGGTTCAGGTGTATACACCGCAGATGAGGTTCAGGTGTACATACACTGCAGATGAGGTTCAGGTATACATACACTGCAGATGAGGTTCAAGTGTGCATCATCGCAGATGAGGTTCATGTGTACATACACTGCAGATGATGTTCAGGTGTACGTACACGCAGATGAGGTCCAGGTGTACGTACACCGGAGATGAGGTTCAAATATAGTACACATGGAAACTTTAAGAGACACGTAGGAAAGATGCACTGTAATTATCGCGTCATACCTAAACAACGGCGCAGACACAAACACGAAGAAAATCATGTAGCACGCATCGTAGGAAAATCAAGAAGAGACCGATATCATCATCATCTCTCAGTCGTTAGACCATAAAGGGAAAAACGCCCTTCTTCTGTGCAAGAGACCACGTCGACACGCTCTGAAAAAGCGAAAAGAATCCCGATTGTGCCGGACAAACACGTTGAAAAAGGCGACACTCAAACGTGCTTTGAAAAGATAAGAATTCTCACGATTTCTGTGGACGTAACCCGGACGTGTTCGATCTGTGTGCACTGAAACGCTATCTCCAGTCTACGCACACGTGAAGAGACCGATTGCAGTATGTATGTACACCCGAACATCATCTCTCCAGTGTACGTACACCCGAACATCATCGTTGGCGTATTTTCCTCGAACATCATCTCCAGTGTCTGTACACCTAAACATCATCTTCAGTATGAATGTATACCTGAATATCATCTCCAGTGTCTGTACACCTGAACAGCGTCTCCAATGTAATGTACACCTGAACCAACTCTGCAGTGCATGTACACCTGAGCATCAGCTTCTGTCCACGTTTGCTCGTACCTCATCTGCAGTATGCATGCACATTCGAACATCATCTGCAGTAAATGTACACCTGAACATCTTCTGCAGAGTGTATGTACACCTGAAGGCACGTGCTGTACAGATACATCTGAGTGCCGTATGACCTATCTGTATGTATGTTGGATTTCTCTGACGCACCATGGGCCTAGCCGTGCGTCACTTTCGTGCACAACTGCTTTTTTCTCTTAATTAGATGGTAATCTGAAATTCTCAATTTCATTTGTCGTTATTCCTTCCTCTTAACGTCGTTCTCTTCGGTGTTTCACTTTCTTTTCCCGACCCTCTCTTTTTCTCTATCATGTCTGCTTTCTATTTGAAAGCCGCCCGTGTAGCATCGCTACCCGTGGAGTATGCGCAGAGCACGTCACACAGGCATCGTTGGAGAATATATAATCTTTCCAGGTGCCTCTACGTTTTTCGCACGATTCCGTGTTTGATAAACACAGGCAGATGTGAAACACGCAGGGAATATGGTTCAGAGCGGAAGAGATGAACGGGCACTTCCTTGCGTGTAAGAAGGATGAAAAAGAGGAGAGAAATACCAAGAGAAGGAACGGGAACGAAAAGGGAAGAGAGAAAGAGAGAGTGAGCAAGCAGAAACGCGAAAGCGAGAATGAACTAAAGAAAGAGAACAAGAAGAGAAAGACAGGAAGAATGAATCAGAGAAAGCATGGAAGGGGGAGAGGGGTGAAATGCGTCGTTTGTGTGCGGCTGGTTGGCGCATGATGTTATGATATGAACAGAAGGGATCGTGGGGCGTGCGTTTTCGGAAGCACAAAGAGATGTCTCACTGAGAAAGTAAGATTCTGTTGCTTTCTTTTCCATTTCGTAGAGTTTCTTTTCACTCGTATCATTCTGGTTCGCTTGTTCCGCTTCCACTCTGAGTCTGCTTTTCCCTCGAGGCCGCAGACAGATAATAGCCACGACATAAAGACATTTGGTTAGCCCTTTCTGATCTCTTCAAATTCTTCTTCTTTCCTCTTCTCTCCGTTCTGTCTCTGCCTCCGTCTCTACTCTCTACCTGACCGCGAGAGTCTGTCTCCCTTCTCCAGTTCACTATCGCGACGCATGAGTTCCGGATGAGTTCAAAGAAAGTTCGCACTTCTGTTTCACTCACTCATTTAGTTTCACTCACTCATTTAGACCGCACTTTCTTCTGTTCTTCTTTCTTTTGCGAATATCTCTACAACGTTGCTCTCCATTATGCACGAGCAAGGAGACGCTGATTTCTCGGTTCCCCGGGTGATATCTCTACCGCAAGATTCATCCGACAACATGAAAAGCCTGAGAAAAGAAAAAGGAAAGACACGGAGAGAGATAGAGTCACAGAATGACAGAAAGAGAGAGGAAGTTGCTGCTTCTCTGAATGAATAAGAGGAGAACAACACTCCTCCTTTTGACAATCTTCACACAAGCATGCACTGTCTTAACTGGTCGCGAGATGAATCACCTTCCACCTCACCTTCACGCAGTTATGAGAGACCTTGAGGCTCCAAATGAAAACCACCAACATGTGCTGCTGAGGACGCGAATACGAGTTTTTCTCGTTTGAAGACAACCGGGAAAAGTTTCACTGCACCCTTCTTCTCTCTCTCCCTCTATTTTTTCATCGATAAAAAATACTTTTTCAACAGGTAGTGGCAGCAAATTGCGCCGCCGTTCGCGAGTGGGATGCCAATGGCACTGTCCTTCGGATATAATGCCCGCCGCGAGGAGCATCGCGCAGGAGAATTTGGACATAACGACTTCTATCCCGTCGTGATAGCTGCTGTACATGCAAATAAATCTCAAAATACAATCAATGGAAGGTTAAACCCCTCTCCTTCGTTTTCTTCTTCTTCTTCTTCTTCTTCTTCTCCCTCTTTCTCCTCCTTCTCTCCACTTTTTCCTTCATTCTCCACTTGTGCAGTTCGCTTGTCTTCGGTTCGGACGAATCGGTGGACCAGAGTCCGCAATCGCGTGACAGCAGACGCACGCGTCAGCCCACACATGAAACATGCATCCAGTCACTAGCAATAATGGTGGAGGATGCATGCAGTCACTAGCAATAAATATGAAACAGGCATACAACCACTATCAACAAATGTGGAAGATGCATGCAGTCTCTAGCAATAAATATGAAACATGCATACAACCACTATCAGTAAAGGTGGAAGATGCATGCAGTCACTAGCAATAAAGCATGTCAAACATGTATGCATTCACTATTAGTCAATGTACATAGGAGAACCCACAGAGGCACTTGCGGTTATCGAGGTCTTCGTATGCGCGAGTCTTCACGTCCAGTTCTACGCAAGTGTGAAGAATTACGAACTCTATATAGAAAGAAAGGATTTACGGAGAGTTGCACGTGCCGAGAGACGCTGGGCCCTGCAGGGACAGCATTATGAAGCAAAGCAGAAACATTCATCTGGCATAGAAGCACTCTAAAGAAAATAATATCTTTCGTTCGCCCGTTTCTTCCTTTTCTTCTGCTTCTCCAGGACAATAGAATGTCGCTTTCAACAACCTTCTAGACCTCCTCTCTCTATTACTCTCCTCAGATATCCCTCTTTTTCTTTTATTCCCCTACCTCTTCCTCTCTCTCGCCCTCTCTCTCTCTCTTTTGCGTATTTAGGGATGCGTACGTGGAAAGACACACAACACGAAGTGGAAAGAGAAGCCTTCGCTCTGCGTGGGGAAAACCTTCGCTCTCTGATTTGCTCTGGCTTTCACGCGAACGCATGCATCTGTTGCATGAAATGACGAGCGCCGAGATATCTGGAAGAAACACTTATAGAGTTATGTATACAGATATAGGGATAAAGGTTCCTATATTGGACAGATATAGAAATATATATACATATATATATATATATATATATATATATATAGAGAGAGAGAGAGAGAGAGAGAGACAGAGACAGAGACAGAGAAAGATAGAGAGAGGAAAGAGTGAGAGAAAGAAACACACACATACACACGTACATATATATATATCATATATGTATATACACGCATAGAGAGAGACACATCAATTTATATACATATATATAGATAAAGAGACAGGTTTTGATTTCATACCACCGACGAGACACTTTTTTGAATTTGTTTCGCAGGCAGGCATTGAAGGCAATGATTTGCATTGATGAGATTCGCGGAAGATTAGCAGAAGTCTTTAGCCTGAAAACGTTCAAAATTGACCACGTCGTTTACGGAGCCATCGCTTCTGCTGCTGTCTTTGGCGCGCTCACGGGTAACAGACATTGCTGTCTTCTTCTTTTTCTTCTCTTCTTCTTCCCCTCTTCTTCTTTCTTCTCTTCTTCTGCGCCATCGACTAACGTGGGAATGCAACATCCCTTTTTTCTTGCTTTTCTCCATCTCGTTTTACCTCTTTCTCCATGTAAAAATGTCATACCGCATATCGACTCTCCTTTGCCTCTTTTTACCCTCTCTTAGTCTCTGGCTGAGGTCTGCCTGCGCATGCGTTTGTTTTAATTTTAAAAATTGTCACTGTCGTTCTTTTTGAGAGAATCAGGAGGCAGCACGCTTGGTCCAAGAGGTAGACCATGTATATGACTCACCCAAAGAGTTGACAACAAAGCGCGGCGGTGTACGTACACCCGAATAGAGCAGGCTGTTCAGCGCAGGCGCGATATTCTGCAAGGAGGAGAGAAAGAGGAATATGTAGAATGGTAAAGTGTTTTGTGGATCTATATCTGTGAAGAATATTTTAGCTTTAGAGAGAGAGAGAAGAAATGCTGAGGCGGCAGCAGCAGAAGTAGAAGATGTGACTTGCCTTGTGCGGGCTGTATCGCTTATAGACGATCAACTATCTTTGTCCTCCCACATGTCAATATGTCTTTTTTTTAATATGGAGCGAACTTCAACGGAAACTACTTTTTTTCGCTCTCAGACATCAATTTTGTCGATAAACGCCTTCGCAGGAGATGATCTACTTTTTTCCGTGCGTTTCTAGACTTCCCTCTTCACTCCCACTCCAGTATCTGTCTTCAACCATGAAACCTCTCTTCCTGTATAGAGAGAAGTATACAAATGCCTTTCTGTGAATGTCTCTTTCAGTATATCGTCAAGTAGATCTTTCTATCAAAGTAGCTTACTCGCAGAATATATATCTCTCTTTCACTATATCTTTTATCCAGACGTAGATATCTTCTCTCTCAGTTTATCCTTTAGTACATCTTGTTAATATATTCTCTACGTCGACATATCATTCTCTCGATATAATTTAAATATTTCAATCTATTTCATTCAGCATATATCTCCCAATATATATCTCTCTCCGGAAATCCTTAAATATGTCTTTCTGCGAATATATCTTTCTCCTTTGTATATTATATCTATTTTTGTCCTTTACTATGTCTTTCTTTCTCTCATGAACATGTATATCTCTTCGATATATATATCAACGCATGTATGCGCAATGTCTGCAAAGAAAGGCGTCTCCGCACGTGCCACATCTCCTACTAGAATTTAGGGAAGAGAGCAGATTTTTCCGCAGCACCGTTCCCACAAAGGAGGATACTTTGCATCCTTCTACTCTTGTTAAACACACATATCTTTATGTCTCTTTTTCTGTATATATGTATGTTCCCCCTGGCTATAGATATGTATATGTATTTATATTTCTATATCTGTGTCTTTCTCCCTCTATCTAGCTCTCTATGTATCCACATTTATATTTGTATATGTATATACTTTACCCTTGTATACGTCTATAAATCTGTATATATCAAACCTCTGTCTCTCTCTCTTTCTTTGTATATTTACGTGTATCTTTATCCATCTCTACACTATTCTATATTTACGTTTCTAAACATATATATATATATATATATATATATATATATATATATATATACCTCTCTCCCTATGTAGTTGTATATTCAGGTCTCCTTATCTCTATTAGTCTCGCCCGCCGCGCCCCTCAGATAGCTATATATACATAGATGTAAATCCACAAGTCCTGACAGATATAATTATACATAGTAGGAAGAGCGACATACAGAGAGAGATAGAGATGAAGAGATTTAACGAGATGTAGAGAGAAAAACAGCGGTATACATGTGGACGTGGGTATTTATGTTTACGTCTATCTGAATGTTTATAGATAAAGATATATATACAGTGCCCCACATACATATACGTATACAGAGAGAGAGAGAGACAGACATACGTATATACACTTGTCTACGTAGAAAGAGATAGAGCTATCTGCATGAAGATGTATGGACAGATAGAAAGAAAGATGAATAGTCGCAGAAAGTATGTTTGAAGGATGTCTCTGGAGACGCTGTGGGGTATGTTGGCGCACGCGGCAGGAGCAACAGCAGGAGAAATAGAATCAGCAATTGGGATGTATCTTGCGCATTATATCCCGTGGCGGGCGATCCGAGCTGGACATCAACTCTCGGATTCGAAAGGCTCTTCGGCTGCTCTCTCTGCTGAAGCTGCCGTTCTTTGTCTCAGACGCGGTATAACATCTCTTCAATCTCTTCTTCTCTTTCTGGATTTCTACTTCTTTCTCTCTGTGCATGTCTATCTACTTCTCTTTTTCGCATTGAGTAGACACCTCTCTATAGGCGGTTTTTTCCCACAGACCCCTCGCGTGTCTACTACTTTTCTGCTTCGAAGCACAACTAGACACGGAGCCTCAGTAGACACGGGAAACATGGTAGACACGGGAGAAACATAGTAGACGCGGGAAGTGCAAGAGACAGGGAAAGCATAGTGGACACGGGGAACATAGTAGACACCTACTCCAGCAGCAGTGGGGGGGAACTAGGAAATCCAGGGGCATAGTAGACACGCTTTTCCGGTAGATACGCTCTCCATGTAGACACCTTCTCCAAGTAGACACGGCCATCAAATCCTTCAAGTACACACGTGGGAGCCCTGTTCGCCAGGAAGTCACCTGAGACAAGTAGACCTCTGCAGCAAGTTGGGAGGCCCTCTCAATAGACATGTCCTCCAAGTATACACGTCCTGAATTAGACACGTTCCTCAAGTAGACGCATTGCCGCAGCAGACACGTGTCTGGTGCGAGTGTGATAGATTCTCTTTGCATGCGCCTCTCCATGCGTCTTGCTGTTATAACGTGCGCAGAGGTCAATGTTTCTTCTTTTCTTTTTCTAAGAAGAGGGAGAAATACTCGAGAGGTAATAAGAAGCAATGAATTGTCTGTCGCTTCAATGCTTCTTCTGGACTCCAGGTGTGCTGTCTCCTCTGCATGCAGCGGTCGAAGGCTTTCGCGGACCGCGCGACATCTTTCGCAATCCAGAGACTCTCTTCAGATGGGTGTGCAAATCTACAGCAGCAGCAGAAGAAACTGCAGCAGCAGCAAAAGAAAAACTACAGCAGCAGCAGAAGGAACTGCAACTACCGGAAAAGACATTGCAGCAGCAGCAGCAGAAGAAGAAGAAGAAGGAACAGCACAGCAACAGCAGGGAGAGAAATCACAGCAGCAGCAGGAAGAGGAACAACAGCAGCAGCAGCAGGAGGGAGAGAAATAGCAGCAGCGATGGAAGCGGCAGCAAAAAGATAAAAACAATTTCCCAGTAGCAGCAGGGGCAGAAACAATAGCAGCAGCAGAAAGAGAAGTAGAATCAGTAAGAAGAGACATAGCAACAGCAGGAAGAGGAGAAACGGCAGCAAGAAGAGAATCAGCAGCAGCAGCGTGAACAGGAAAATAGCAGCAGCAAGAAGAAGGAGAGCAGCAGGAGAAATAGCAGAGGATAAGAAGTGGTACGGGATGTGGGGAGGCAGCTGCGACATCATGGGCAAACTGGAGTTTCAAATAAAACAACGACGAGACCTGACGTTGAACACCAGAAGAACACTATCTTTATATTCTTTTTTCTTCTCTTTCTTTCTCTTCCTCTTCTCTTTCTTCCTCTTCTTCTTCTTCTTCTCTTTTCTTTCTTCATCTCTTCTCTTACTTCTTCTCTTCTCTTCCTGGATCTCTTCTCTTTCCTTCCTTCATCTCTTCTCTTTCTTCTTCTCTTCTCTTTCGCTCTTTCTTCCTTTCTCTGCACGTGTTTCATTCAGGGTATACCCTCTACGGTTGATTTTTCTGACTGCTGTTGTTTAGAATAAGAGGACAACGGGAGAGTCTCCTTTCGATTTGATCCTTGCGAAGAGCGGCGATGACTTCTCCGTGTGTCGCATGCACTTCAAAATTGGCCTGTACGAGCACCAGTCTGCAGGAGCTCTGCAGGTAAAAAACAGTCTTTCTTTCTAAAAGAAGATAGACGCTGTTACGTCTTGTCAACATGCATCCCCTTTCAGCAACAGGTGCGCGACCTCACCTCGTGCTGCTGCGTTAAAACTGCTGCTGCTGCTGCGACGTAGAAACTGCTTCTACTGGGACGTAGAGACTGCTGCTGCTGCCGCGTTAAAACTGCTGCTGCTGCTGCGTAGAGACTACTACTGCCGCTGCTGCTGCTGAGAGGTTGCTGCTGCTGCTGCTGAGACAGGGTTGCTGTTGCAGAGAGAGTGCGGCTGCAGTTTCGCTGCGCATTGAAAAGGATGTTCAAGAAGACGCGTGTATGCACGCGCGGTGGGCGAGGATACTCTCTGTATTAATTTAATTCTTTGTAAACGCATGTCGCTGCTGCTCATGTTCTTGCAGCGGTGTCCTGCTACGCTGTTGCTGCTGCTGCTGCTGCTCTTGTTTCCTCTTTCTTTAAGCGAAGAAGTATCTGCGTGACTACTGCTGCTGTTGCTGGGCTATTGCTGCGGTTTTGCTGCTGCTGCTGCTGCCGTTGCTGGAAATATTGCTGTGTTTGGGGTTTCTGCTGCTGGTCTATTGCTGGTTCTGCTGCTGCTGTTGCTGTTGCTTGGGAGACTGTTGTTTTTTCGGTGCTACTCCTGGCTTGTGCAGGGCCTGCTGCAGCTGCTGCTGCAGCACCCGGAGGTCTGCATGCAGTTGAATCGCATTAAAAATATTACTGTCACTGCGTATGAACCCGCAGTGGGAATCATCGGCGATGCAGCAAAACGCAACCCTAGCACACGCCAGTCCGCCGATCACTCGATGGTATAAATAACTTCCATGCATGCACATCCATGCATGCAATGCATGCACCACTTCCACCCGTGCAGTGCATGCATGCACTTCCTCACATGCAATCCATGCAACTCGCCCACCTATGCATGTAAAAACTCATGCACTTGCTCTCGCGTGCATGCACTTCCCCACACGCACAATGACACATGCATATACTAGGCCACACGCGTGCACGACCCCACATGCATTTCCATGCATGCATCTGTATGCATGCATTTGTTTCATAGAGAACGAATGAGGAGAGGAGATGCATGCAACCTGGAGGCTGTCTCCCTCTCTCGCGCGCGCATGCACTTGGCACCTCTGTTGCTTGAGCAGCGCGCATACGTCTACGCATGAGGATGCACGTGTAGGGCACTCTCTTTTATTTGTTCATCTTTATAAATTTACACTTATTATTCTGGAAATGTAAAAAACGTCTCGCAGGTCCAAAAGCGAAGGAGGTTTTCTCAAACAGTAGCAGCAAATGATCCTGGTTGACGCGGTCTTTCGAAATCCATCCTCTTCCAATAATACCAAGCGTAATAGTAGTAGTAGTAGTAGCTCTCCCTCTCTCTCTTATTGTCTCCGTCTCTTTCTTCCTATCTTCCCTCTCTCTCTCTCCCTGTCTCCCTCTCTCCCTCTCTCCGTCTCCCTGTCTCTGTGTCTGTGTCTCTTTCTGTTGTCTCGCTATGTCTATGTAGATCGTCTCACTCTGTCTTCCGCTTTCTCTATCGACCTCTCTCTGTTTCCGTCTTTCTCTTTTTCTTTTCTTCTCCCTTCTCCCTGCCACTCTCTTTGTCTATTCATGCAGAAAGAAAACGTTTCTTCCCCTTGGAGTCGTTCTTCTTTTTGGTAAAAAGACAGCTCTTCTCTACTTTCCCCTTGCATGCACGTCTTCTTAGGCATTGATATCATGTCCGAGAAAACTACGATTTCCACCTTATCTCGAGAAACTTCTGCTTTGAAATCTTTTCTCTCAACATGAACGTTCTATTGAAATCACTGCTCTCCCTTGTGTCAACTCTTATGCAAGTATCGTCTTTACTCTTCCACACCTACTCCACCGAAAATGACGTCTCTTTACTCGTTTTATAAATATATCTGTGTCTGACACTATATATGTATATATATATATACAATTGTTCATTTGCATATATCTATTTCTCTATCTATCTATATATAGAGAGAGATATATAGGTATAGATATATGTATATATATATATATATATATATATATATATATGTGGATAGATCGATTCGTCTATTTGCTGCCGCTTTTTCTTTGGAAATTTTCCATGCTGCATTTCCCATTCTTCAAAAGTGCTCTTTTAGAAGAAAATCTATGAGTAGAAAGGGAATAAAAGTGAATGAATCCACTTACACAGAGATAAAACTATAAGAAAACGCTCTTTCTGTTGCTGCTTCTCTTTCGATGCCTTAAAAGTGATGCTCGTTCCTTTTTTTGCTGCCGTCAACAATCGCACTGCTGCATGCACGCGGTGATGGCCTTGCTGCAGTTGTCTATGCCTTCTTTAACTAATGAGGATTCTTTTTTTCTGACTCAGATGTTATATCCCCTTTTCGTTTTATAAGCAGATCAAGACGAAGAAACTGACGTAAAAGTGCCAAAACACTGCAGTAGCTTTTTTATGGTTGCTGCGAAAGCTTGTCCTGAACGAATGAAGAAGAGACACACGTCTCCCTCTCCTGTTGCGGCTACTGCTCATGCCCCTCGTCCTGCTGCTGATTTTCTTCGTGCTGCTCCTGTTGCTGCGGCTGCTCCTGCTGCTCCTCTGCTCCTGCTCCTGGTGTTGCTGCTACTTTTGCTGCTGCTGCTGCTGAGTCTCTTCTGCTGCTGGTGATGCTCTGCTGCTGCTATTTCAGGTGTATATCATTGCCACAGTGTTGAGGAAAGCTGCGGAAACCCTGCAGCAGCTGCACAGCGAGAAGAAGGAGGGGCAGCAGCAGCAGCAGCGCTTTGATTCGGTGGATGATGCCTGGTGTTGCCTAATGCTCTCTCCCTACGATTACTCCAGAGAGTCTCTCTTCAATTCTACCACTAGGTATACGCAGCAGCAGCAGCAGCAGCAGCAGCAGCAGCAACAGTGGCAGCAAGTGCAGCAGCAGCAGCAGTGACAGCAAGCGCAGCAGCAGCACAGGAGAAGCGGCCGGTGCACGAGTGTTGAGAAGCGATGAAGTTACATCAGGAGAACTGCTGTGAGGAAGAAGCGAGGCTCCAGAAGAAGAACAGCGAAGCGGAAGAAGAGACCCAGAGGATCAGAGAGCCCCGGGATTTCTCGTATAAAGAATGAAAAAAGGCAGCAGCAGGCACAGCAGGAGCAGCAGCAAGGACAGCCGGAGCAGGAGCCGGGACAGCGGGAACAGCAGCAGGGACAGCAGGAACAGCAGCAGGGACAGCGGGAGCAGCACCAGGGACAGCAGGAGCAGCAGCAGCGATACTAACAACAGCAGGAGTACCAGGGGCAGCAGCAGCAGCAGAAGCAGCAGCAGCAGGAGTAGCAGCGGCAGGAGTAGCAACACCAGCAGAGGCAGCGGGAGTAGCAGCAGCAGGAGCAGCAGAAGAATAGAGATAGGCGCAGCTCAGTGTGGGTTGAAGAGAAGGACTATAAAGTTACCGGGGCAGCAGCACGCGTCTGCGATAGCTTTGAATCATTTTTTGTCTGGTTGTGCTGCTGATTGGTTGGTTGCTGGTTGGTTGTTGTTGCTTCTCATCAGTGACATCTCTCTGCTGCATCTCTGCTGCGGGATATTTGTTTTCTGCTCTTTAAATACCCCGTCATTCTCCTCTTCTTATCTGGATCTCCTCCTCTCTACTTCGTTCTCATTTGCTAATCTTCACAACCTTGCTGCTGTTGATGTAGTTTCAAGGTAGCGCTGCTGCTGCCCTGTGGAATTCTTCTTTTCCATTCGTACTGCACTCTGCAAGTATATCACTTCTTCTCATGGGTGCTGCTGCGGTGCAATGCTTTTTGCTGCTGCTGCTGCTACCTCTTTGGCTGAGGAAGGGAGTTTCTCAGTGTCATTGAGATGAGATTTCTTTGTTTCTTTTTGCTGCTTTCATCTTCCTCTCATCTGCGAAATGGTCGTTGCGCGAGTTGCTGTTTTACTGCTGTTGCTGTTCTGCTGCTGCTGCTAATTCGCTGCTGCTGCTACTTTGCTGCTGCTGTTGTTTTGCTGCTGCTGCTGCTGCGCTTCTTTCTGGATGCTGTCGTGTCGTCCTGCTGCTGTGGCTGCCCTGGTGGATCTGCTGCTGCCTCTTCTGCAGAATGCTAATGGAAAAGATTGTATTTCAACACGGCGGAGAAGAATATGATAAGAAATATCCAGAGGGAATCCCTTCTCGAGTGCGCATTCAAATGCAAAATGATGATGTCTACGACAGCGGTACGTCCGTGTCTACGGAGGAGAAGGAGATACATAGAAAAGAAGATATAAGATTTATACAGACGAAAGAGAGGAGTAAAGACAGATAGAGATAGAGATGGATAGAAATAGAGAGAAAGAAGTAGATAGATGGAGGTATAGAAAGGTAAATAGAAGCAATTAGACACGTAGACACATAAACAGCTATATATATATATATATATATATATATAGAGAGAGAGAGAGAGAGAGAGATAGATAGATGAACAGTTAGACACCTGTAGATAGGTAGGTCAGATGAAAGACAGGCGGATAGATATTTGGAGGTATATATGTAGAGAAAGAGAAAGAATGGATGTGGCAGCAGTGCGTGAAGAGGATTTGTCATTCCCTACTTCAGCCATCTCTCCTTTTTTCTTTTAATTTGTCTTCTGCAGCAGAGAAAAGAAGAGACCGTCAGAGGTAAGAGTTGAAGATTCAATTCACATGCGCTCAGCACAGTGCGAGAGATGTCTGCTGCGAAGGCAGCCGAGAGTTCATCAATACTTCTTGCTTCTCATACTTTCAATTCTACTTTCTTTGTTATAGATCTTTATTGCGGAAGTTCTCCGAAGCCAAAACACAACTTCTCTTTCAACTCGCTCGTACATTAGTGTACTAAATACTTCATACACAGCGTTCTACATATAAGAGACAGAGGGACAGATAGACAGAGAGATAGAGCCAGAAAGACACAGATAGAGAGACAGAGGCAGAGGAAGAAACAGAGGTAGAGAGCGATGCAGTAGTATGTATAGAGCTATATGTATAATATATGAGAGAGAGAGAGAGAGAGGAGAGAATTACAGCTATTATTTGGAGTATAAGGAAAGGCTAGCGTATTAGTGTAGATGTGCAGTCTCAGGTTAGAGCGACACAGGAAGTCTATCTACACACAGCACTTGGATGCACATCAGTCAGGATGCGCACCACTGACGATACATATCTGTATATACGTATATATTCCCTACTTATGTATATTCCTCTTCAACGGTGTGTTATGGACTTCTCCTCTGCCTGTTCCTACTCCCAATCCCTGCTGCTGCTCGTGCCGCTGCTTCTGCTGCTGCTGCTGCTTGTGCTGTTGGTACTTCTGCTGCTACGGTTTCTGCTGCTGCTGCTGCTTGTGCTGCTGCTGCTGGTGTGAATTAGGATTTGTGATGTTTCCAGCTGGGCACGCGGGGAATAAGACATCTGATCTGAAGAGACTTTTGGAACAGAAATTTTCTTTGCTGTCGAGCATTGCGTTGGCTCCCTCGGAAGCGCATGCATTTATCGACAAGCTCGAGCGCCTAGAGCGTCTCGATTATTCGGACCTACAGACGTTGTACTACTACGAAAATCTCAGAAACCATTCTTCTATCGACTGACATTTGATCTCTCCACCTGTCTTATCTTCTTTCTCTGTATATACGTGTAGGAGAAATCTACACACACCTGTGGATACCCATATACAGAGTCGTCTTCGTATTCCCCTGTGAAAAACCGTTTTGACTCACGGGCGAATGGTTTATTATGTGCGGGTGGCAGAGGTTGCTGTTTATAAAGAAGAGACAGAAAGAGTTGGGAGGCAGACACGCCCCCGCCTTTGTGTAAACACGTCCACAGGTGCGTCTCTAGAGAATGTTTAACGGACAACATAGATGCAAGACGAGTCTTTTATATGGGGAGAATCTGTGTTGCACATCTTCACCTCTTTATTCTACACAAATGACCATCTGCTTAGGTAGCTTCAGCTATGTCACAGCGTATTCGCGTGGCTGGAGAGATCTCCGACAAGTGCTGAATGGTCAAGGGTATTTGTTAGTGGGAGATTATTTCATTTGCGACTTTGCTGGGTCTTCAGGAAGTAGGAAGGTGCGTAGCTAAACCTATAATATGGCATTTGCATATATATATGGATGTTCACGCGTCCGGTGTACGTACACCGGCTCAGGCCCAGAATTTCTTCCAAGTTACTCGTATTTCTGACGATGTCTCGTAATTATGAAGCTATGAAGGCAGACACATAAAAATCTTGTCCCCTCACATATTCATAAAGAGATCTCGTAGACGCACAAAAATTTATGTTCTCCCATTCATTGCGGGCGATACGACTAGCCGACAACACTGCTAGGACGCGTCATTTTGTTTTCCACGAAACTCCAAAAGCACTAAAAAAAGCTCATGAAATCCGGGACGTGAGGAGATAAAGGGAATAAAAGAGGAAAAGCAAAAAAATTCTTCGCCATCGGTTCGCAGCCGCGTGTATGGATGTCTAGTTCTTATCGGCGCACCTGAACAACACGTGAAGAGAGGACGGAAAACAGTTGACGCAAGGAAAAAGGGAACGCGATACCACTGTTGTGATAATTTCCTCCTTTCCGGAAACCGAGAGTACTTGTGGAAAAATATATGAGGTAGTTTTTATTTCCTTTTTCATGTATACCTGGGACTGCCTGCCAGTCTATAAGCACTCCTGCATCTCTGTGGACAGGAACTTCAATCTTGAAAGGCGTACAGTATACACATCTGAACACAAGTATGCGTTTACACCTCGAAGTCTCTCTGTATCTCTCTGGCGCACAGATATACTTCTATAAATCCATCTGTATGTGTAGTCACACGACCACTCTAGATCGTGGTGTAGTTTTACGAAAACAATGTTGCGTTCTGCGAGCAAAGAAATAAGAGGACCAGTCACAGAAGGATACGTGTAGTCAGTCTGCACGGGAAGAAAGATAGGAAGGACGTGCACACGCTGAGAAAAAGATATTTCTAGGATAGAAGCTGGGGCGATATTACCGTGGGGGGGGCGCTTACAGGGAAACCGAGAGACAAGAGAGACTGGAAGGAGATGAAAATGTGCCACAACGATTGATGAAGAAGAAAATCTTCGACGAAAATCTCGCTTATAACGCCATCAACACTTCATAACCGCGCCGCTGAACAATTGAACTCTTATATAAGCCCTTCATTACGGCAGCGTCTGACTGAAGAACACTTCTATTGATAGCAAAACCGTAGCATGACGTAGAGAGTTAACGCCATTGTCTATATATCCAGAAGAGGCGAGCTGGAGAAGAACCCGGATATCGGTGTCCCTGAATAAAGTACTGAAGATGAGATGCAGCGGGAGAACGAACATTGACTTGCAACTGCTTGTTCTGTCTAACAGTACGTGAAGGATGAATCGTAGGTTGTTTAAGTGTCAGTTACTCTCAATGAGGAAAGAGTGGGTGAGCAGTTGGAAATATCATGGACTAAGCGCGTCTGCTCAGTTTGGAAACATAATTGAGTAACGATCTGCAAGCTGTCAATACAGAAGTGTGGTACACATATGGGCCGCACAAAAATGAAGTCGGTAAGCATAACGCATATCAGCAGACGGAAGGTCAAGCAATGTATGAGGGTAACCGCACGTCAGACATTCTCAGATTGGAACGACAGAAACCATTCGCTCGAAGTAATGAACAGGAAAATGGCTCGCGTAGGATTTTACCGCGAAGAAGTAAAGCGCTCCCTGTTATAATTCGGCCCCGCATTATGCCAATATTAGTCAGTTCACCTGCTCGAAATTGACACACTTTGCTGCAACCTCTACGCTAACGCGGTTGTGTAAAGCAGATGACTACTGAAGCAGCAGCAGTGGTTACGTGTGGAAATGTTCTTTAGTAGCATTGAAAGCCAAAGGAGATAAATTTCGTCGCCTATATGGTGTGAGAGGAAAAGCATTGAATACGGTGCCGACGAGAAGAAGCGAGGGGGGTACCACACTCACTGAAATACAAGACACTGCAGAGAGGTAGCCATACTTACCTATCACATCTGTGGGCATATTATACTCCCGATGCGTGTTAGTACATTCGACAGCTGAAGAGCGCTGCTCCGCTGTAGTACCAAATTCTATGCAAAAGCAACGCGGTAGGGTCAAAGCGTCTACGCATGCGTGGCTACCCGTAGTATTCTGCTTGTTCTGAGCCACTTGTAAATATTTCCGAGAATAAACTCCTACGAGTGCTTGACTCGCTCGAAGAAGCAGATGCCCTTTTTTCGATACTAAAGGTACTGGAGCTTTCCGGCGGGAACTGCCACGGTGGTGTACCTGCTACGATTTCACCTTCTGTAGTACCTGCCGGACAAGCACTGGGGACGTAAAGTATCATGAAACCACAAATGCACACGATCACCTCGAGTGGCACTCTCAGAGAAATTTTTGAAAAGCCTCTTCTAACAGGTTAAGCACGTGCTGAAGAACGGCTGTGCGTCGGCAGGCTGCGAGAGGGGGAGACAGATGATATGAATTATCCTAGAATTCCTCTTAGGAAGGCGAACGACAGCGAGGTCTCTGACCAGGAGTGGAACCTCAGGTGCTTGACGTGGCAACGCAGACAACGACGCCGCTGTGGACGACGGAGATGAGCTGGTTCACGCGAAAAAGTTCTCTTTCGCACCTACTGCTATAGCTGCAGACATTGCTTGGTTTAGAAAGTACGGCTCGTTTTTGTGTGTGTGTAAATACCAGATTGGTCCCGCAAAACTTGTAATAATCAAGAGGTTACAAAAATACCAGTTGGAGGACTAATAATATATCAGTCGAAGCACTAAAAATACTACTACAACATATTGACAATTTACTGACTACTGAGTGAAAAAATGCGGATTGCCGTTCCTGCGCAATGGTTGCAGATGAGTAAACATTTGCTTCTTTTCTCTCTAACGAAAAAGTCAAAAAATGAAAGCTGCGCAAGCATAAGTTCAACACATCTGATACGGTCCACGTTGACCAGTCGAAGCAGGCGGCGAATTACGCAAAAGAAAATGGGTTATGTTTCGCTTCATTGGACGCACTTATAGGTGGATTACTCTTCGCGAATGGGGCAGGAGCAGTGAAATCTCGTCGCGTCAAATAAGGCGTCAACGCCTTACGTCGGAGAAAGCTCCGCCTGTGCGACGTGTAATCGGATATATTTGACTCGTACGGCTTTTGCATCCAAAGTTTCGTATAGGCAATAGTTTGAGTAAGTGGAAGGCGTCAGCTGCATAGTCGTAGAAGTGTGGATCATGAACTCTTCAGGTACGCAGGCTCAGACTGCAGAGGCATCTCGTGCCTGTGGTAAGTATCTTCTGGCGGTTTGCGAAGGCGGCTGAGACCTCTGATTACACTTTGCGCTCACGTTGCTCATTCATTAATGTCGGCAACAATTGCTGTGTCCACGTAAACGGTAGTCAAACGGCGAACTTCGAGAACCATCGTTAACTGAAGGCATACTAACGACAAACACACGAACAGAGGACTAAGAAACAGGCACAGTAGCCCTATTGTCGAAGATGATCTTGATATATGATCTGTGTTTCTGAAGGGACGACAGTTCTATATCCTAGCAGCAAGAGTTACTTTGACCAATGACGAGTCAGGCTGGGTGCGCCTTTACCTATTGAGAAACTTGAAAGGTTTTAGTTCAGTCCTTCAAATCTCCCACATCAAATTAGACTCGCGAGCGTTTATCCTAGCGACTGCAAACGACCAACCCGATAGCAAGCGCCAAGTGCTTCCGTATGGCTGCCGTAATTGCACACATGAACAATGCTGCGCATCGCACCCCTGCTGAGGTCGTTTTAAACTTTACCCGAATGCCCCTGCAGAATTATTTGAGAGCAAACTTTTGTGCACAGTGATGAGGATTTGGTGAGAAATGCTGCACTAGGACGAGTGTATAATAGTTCCAGTCAGAGGTTGCTGTACCCGCTGTCGGATGAAAAAGTGAAGATTTTATTGTTTCTGTACGTCGCTAAGTTCGACCTGGTCGCGTGCTTGACACCCTGCTTATACGGTACCTGAGAGCTAGTGGATACAAACAATTGTTTCTTGGCGACACCTCGAACAGTCACTAATCGTATCTGCGAAATTTCACTTACATCAGACCTTATCTCTAACTGCTGTGTGCAGGTCGAAAACGCGAATACACACGACTGACGAGAAAAAACGCAGCATTGCAAAGTTTCTCGTTACTTGAAAATAAAGACGCCACGAGCTCCACGTTGCTCGTCATTAAACTTCTGGTGAAGCAGTCCGGCGGAGATCCAGAACTCATCGCTAGCAACGCTTTTGACATCCGTTTCTGACATCTACATTCAAATAGGCAACAACTGCGACGATATCCCCAAACATCCCTCCGGTGAAGCTCTGGATTACCACCAGATAAAAAGTTGTCTCACTTCTAAAGCCACCCGCGAGCCAATCACACTTCAAATTTGGAG
>CATKUM010000558.1:0-22030 GCA_949786405.1 Onychomys arenicola
TGCCTTCACTCCCCTATCCTTCGCAGTAGGTCCTACAGCCCCACGAATACCTTCTTCACTTCCCACCTTCAACGCCTTCACTTCTGTATCCTTCCGCCGAAAACCCCCAATCCACGACATTCACCGCCTCCTCAACGACTTTTCATGCCACATATACGGGCAGTCTGCAGCTTGGATGTCGAATGTCGTGACACGTGGCAGTCGAAGCAGTAGGCCGTTCGGTGGGTGATGGGGCTGCAGGGAAATGTTGACGGCTTGAGAAGGAGGTGCAACGAACGGCCAGCAGCCTGAAATACGCAGTCGACATATATATAGATATATATGTATATATATATATATATATGCAGTGGGTTGTGTGTAGTGAGGAGAAGGTTTGAAGTGGAGTAGTGGTGATGGGATGTGCGTTAGAGCGGAGAGGACCGTGGAGGACGGGTGGAGGAAGAAGACTGTGCTGTGGCAAAATGATGAATAGGAGTGCGGAAGTGGCGTGAGAGCGTGAATAAGTGAAGGAGAGGATTGTGAGAGTGTGAAGGATAGGGGCATAAAGGGGCTGTCAGCACCCGAAGGTATTCCCTGGGAGTCCCCCACCCAAGTACTAACCGGGCCTTGCGCCGCTTAACTTCGGAGTTCTGAAGGGATCCGGTGTGTTCGACGCAGTATGACCGACAGCGATGCCAATACTCTCTCTACTTCCCACATTCAACGCCTTCACTCCCCTATCCTTCGCACTATCATCGACAGCGACACCAATACCCTCTCCACTTCCCCCATTCAACGCCTTCATCCCTCTGTCCTTCGCACCATGACCGACCGTTCAATGCCTTCACTCCCCTATCCTTCGCAGTAGGTCGTACAGCCCACGAATACCTTCTTCACTTCCCACCTTCAACGCCTTCACTTCTGTATCCTTCCGCCGAAAATCCCCAATCCACGACATTCACCGCCTCCTCAACGACTTTTCATGCCACATATACGGGCAGTCTGCAGCTTGGATGTCGAATGTCGTGACACGTGGCAGTCGAAGCAGTGGGGCGTTCGGTGGGTGATGGGGCTGCAGGGAAATGTTGACGGCTTGAGAAGGAGGTGCAACGAACGGCCAGCAGCCTGAAATACGCAGTCGACATATATATATATATATATATATATATATATATATATATATATGCAGTGGGTTGTGTGTAGTGAGGAGAAGGTTTGAAGTGGAGTAGTGGTGATGGGATGTGCGTTAGAGCGGAGAGGACCGTGGAGGACGGGTGGAGGAGGAAGACTGTGCTGTGGCAAAATGATGAATAGGAGTGCGGAAGTGGCGTGAGAGCGTGAATAAGTGAAGGAGAGGATTGTGAGAGTGTGAAGGATAGGGGCATAAAGGGGCTGTCAGCACCCGAAGGTATTCCCTGGGAGTCCCCCACCCAAGTACTAACCGGGCCTTGCGCCGCTTAACTTCGGAGTTCCGAAGGGATCCGGTGTGTTCGACGCAGTATGACCGACAGCGATGCCAATACTCTCTCCACTTCCCACATTCCACGCCTTCACTCCCCTATCCTTCGCACTATCATCGACAGCGACACCAATACCCTCTCCACTTCCCCCATTCAACGCCTTCATCCCTCTGTCCTTCGCACCATGACCGACCGTTCAATGCCTTCACTCCCCTATCCTTCACAGTAGGTCCTACAGCCCCACGAATACCTTCTTCACTTCCCACCTTCAACGCCTTCACTTCTGTATCCTTCCGCCGAAAATCCCCAATCCACGACATTCACCGCCTCCTCAACGACTTTTCATGCCACATATACGGGCAGTCTGCAGCTTGGATGTCGACTGTCGTGACACGTGGCAGTCGAAGCAGTGGGCCGTTCGGTGGGTGATGGGGCTGCAGGGAAATGTTGACGGCTTGAGAAGGAGGTGCAACGAACGGCCAGCAGCCTGAAATACGCAGTCGACATATATATAGATATATATATATATATATATGCAGTGGGTTGTGTGTAGTGAGGAGAAGGTTTGAAGTGGAGTAGTGGTGATGGGATGTGCGTTAGAGCGGAGAGGACCGTGGAGGACGGGTGGAGGAGGAAGACTGTGCTGTGGCAAAATGATGAATAGGAGTGCGGAAGTGGCGTGAGAGCGTGAATAAGTGAAGGAGAGGATTGTGAGAGTGTGAAGGATAGGGGCATAAAGGGGCTGTCAGCACCCGAAGGTATTCCCTGGGAGTCCCCCACCCAAGTACTAACCGGGCCTTGCGCCGCTTAACTTCGGAGTTCTGAAGGGATCCGGTGTGTTCGACGCAGTATGACCGACAGCGATGCCAATACTCTCTCTACTTCCCACATTCAACGCCTTCACTCCCCTATCCTTCGCACTATCATCGACAGCGACACCAATACCCTCTCCACTTCCCCCATTCAACGCCTTCATCCCTCTGTCCTTCGCACCATGACCGACCGTTCAATGCCTTCACTCCCCTATCCTTCGCAGTAGGTCCTACAGCCCCACGAATACCTTCTTCACTTCCCACCTTCAACGCCTTCACTTCTGTATCCTTCCGCCGAAAATCCCCAATCCACGACATTCACCGCTTCCTCAACGACTTTTCATGCCACATATACGGGCAGTCTGCAGCTTGGATGTCGAATGTCGTGACACGTGGCAGTCGAAGCAGTGGGGCGTTCGGTGGGTGATGGGGCTGCAGGGAAATGTTGACGGCTTGAGAAGGAGGTGCAACGAACGGCCAGCAGCCTGAAATACGCAGTCGACATATATATAGATATATATATATATATGCAGTGGGTTGTGTGTAGTGAGGAGAAGGTTTGAAGTGGAGTAGTGGTGATGGGATGTGCGTTAGAGCGGAGAGGACCGTGGAGGACGGGTGGAGGAGGAAGACTGTGCTGTGGCAAAATGATGAATAGGAGTGCGGAAGTGGCGTGAGAGCGTGAATAAGTGAAGGAGAGGATTGTGAGAGTGTGAAGGATAGGGGCATAAAGGGGCTGTCAGCACCCGAAGGTATTCCCTGGGAGTCCCCCACCCAAGTACTAACCGGGCCTTGCGCCGCTTAACTTCGGAGTTCTGAAGGGATCCGGTGTGTTCGACGCAGTATGACCGACAGCGATGCCAATACTCTCTCTACTTCCCACATTCAACGCCTTCACTCCCCTATCCTTCGCACTATCATCGACAGCGACACCAATACCCCCCTCTCCACTTCCCCCATTCAACGCCTTCATCCCTCTGTCCTTCGCACCATGACCGACCGTTCAATGCCTTCACTCCCCTATCCTTCGCAGTAGGTCGTACAGCCCCACGAATACCTTCTTCACTTCCCACCTTCAACGCCTTCACTTCTGTATCCTTCCGCCGAAAATCCCCAATCCACGACATTCACCGCCTCCTCAACGACTTTTCATGCCACATATACGGGCAGTCTGCAGCTTGGATGTCGAATGTCGTGACACGTGGCAGTCGAAGCAGTGGGGCGTTCGGTGGGTGATGGGGCTGCAGGGAAATGTTGACGGCTTGAGAAGGAGGTGCAACGAACGGCCAGCAGCCTGAAATACGCAGTCGACATATATATAGATATATATATATATATATATATGCAGTGGGTTGTGTGTAGTGAGGAGAAGGTTTGAAGTGGAGTAGTGGTGATGGGATGTGCGTTAGAGCGGAGAGGACCGTGGAGGACGGGTGGAGGAGGAAGACTGTGCTGTGGCAAAATGATGAATAGGAGTGCGGAAGTGGCGTGAGAGCGTGAATAAGTGAAGGAGAGGATTGTGAGAGTGTGAAGGATAGGGGCATAAAGGGGCTGTCAGCACCCGAAGGTATTCCCTGGGAGTCCCCCACCCAAGTACTAACCGGGCCTTGCGCCGCTTAACTTCGGAGTTCTGAAGGGATCCGGTGTGTTCGACGCAGTATGACCGACAGCGATGCCAATACTCTCTCTACTTCCCACATTCAACGCCTTCACTCCCCTATCCTTCGCACTATCATCGACAGCGACACCAATACCCTCTCCACTTCCCCGATTCAACGCCTTCATCCCTCTGTCCTTCGCACCATGACCGACCGTTCAATGCCTTCACTCCCCTATCCTTCACAGTAGGTCGTACAGCCCCACGAATACCTTCTTCACTTCCCACCTTCAACGCCTTCACTTCTGTATCCTTCCGCCGAAAATCCCCAATCCACGACATTCACCGCCTCCTCAACGACTTTTCATGCCACATATACGGGCAGTCTGCAGCTTGGATGTCGAATGTCGTGACACGTGGCAGTCGAAGCAGTGGGGCGTTCGGTGGGTGATGGGGCTGCAGGGAAATGTTGACGGCTTGAGAAGGAGGTGCAACGAACGGCCAGCAGCCTGAAATACGCAGTCGACATATATATAGATATATATATATATATGCAGTGGGTTGTGTGTAGTGAGGAGAAGGTTTGAAGTGGAGTAGTGGTGATGGGATGTGCGTTAGAGCGGAGAGGACCGTGGAGGACGGGTGGAGGAGGAAGACTGTGCTGTGGCAAAATGATGAATAGGAGTGCGGAAGTGGCGTGAGAGCGTGAATAAGTGAAGGAGAGGATTGTGAGAGTGTGAAGGATAGGGGCATAAAGGGGCTGTCAGCACCCGAAGGTATTCCCTGGGAGTCCCCCACCCAAGTACTAACCGGGCCTTGCGCCGCTTAACTTCGGAGTTCTGAAGGGATCCGGTGTGTTCGACGCAGTATGACCGACAGCGATGCCAATACTCTCTCCACTTCCCACATTCAACGCCTTCACTCCCCTATCCTTCGCACTATCATCGACAGCGACACCAATACCCCCCTCTCCACTTCCCCCATTCAACGCCTTCATCCCTCTGTCCTTCGCACCATGACCGACCGTTCAATGCCTTCACTCCCCTATCCTTCGCAGTAGGTCGTACAGCCCACGAATACCTTCTTCACTTCCCACCTTCAACGCCTTCACTTCTGTATCCTTCCGCCGAAAATCCCCAATCCACGACATTCACCGCCTCCTCAACGACTTTTCATGCCACATATACGGGCAGTCTGCAGCTTGGATGTCGAATGTCGTGACACGTGGCAGTCGAAGCAGTGGGCCGTTCGGTGGGTGATGGGGCTGCAGGGAAATGTTGACGGCTTGAGAAGGAGGTGCAACGAACGGCCAGCAGCCTGAAATACGCAGTCGACATATGTATAGATATATATATATATATATATGCAGTGGGTTGTGTGTAGTGAGGAGAAGGTTTGAAGTGGAGTAGCGGTGATGGGATGTGCGTTAGAGCGGAGAGGACCGTGGAGGACGAGTGGAGGAGGAAGACTGTGCTGTGGCAAAATGATGAATAGGAGTGCGGAAGTGGCGTGAGAGCGTGAATAAGTGAAGGAGAGGATTGTGAGAGTGTGAAGGATAGGGGCATAAAGGGGCTGTCAGCACCCGAAGGTATTCCCTGGGAGTCCCCCACCCAAGTACTAACCGGGCCTTGCGCCGCTTAACTTCGGAGTTCTGAAGGGATCCGGTGTGTTCGACGCAGTATGACCGACAGCGATGCCAATACTCTCTCCACTTCCCACATTCAACGCCTTCACTCCCCTATCCTTCGCACTATCATCGACAGCGACACCAATACCCCCCTCTCCACTTCCCCCATTCAACGCCTTCATCCCTCTGTCCTTCGCACCATGACCGACCGTTCAATGCCTTCACTCCCCTATCCTTCGCAGTAGGTCGTACAGCCCACGAATACCTTCTTCACTTCCCACCTTCAACGCCTTCACTTCTGTATCCTTCCGCCGAAAATCCCCAATCCACGACATTCACCGCCTCCTCAACGACTTTTCATGCCACATATACGGGCAGTCTGCAGCTTGGATGTCGAATGTCGTGACACGTGGCAGTCGAAGCAGTGGGGCGTTCGGTGGGTGATGGGGCTGCAGGGAAATGTTGACGGCTTGAGAAGGAGGTGCAACGAACGGCCAGCAGCCTGAAATACGCAGTCGACATATATATATATATATATATATATATATATATATATATATATATGCAGTGGGTTGTGTGTAGTGAGGAGAAGGTTTGAAGTGGAGTAGCGGTGATGGGATGTGCGTTAGAGCGGAGAGGACCGTGGAGGACGGGTGGAGGAGGAAGACTGTGCTGTGGCAAAATGATGAATAGGAGTGCGGAAGTGGCGTGAGAGCGTGAATAAGTGAAGGAGAGGATTGTGAGAGTGTGAAGGATAGGGGCATAAAGGGGCTGTCAGCACCCGAAGGTATTCCCTGGGAGTCCCCCACCCAAGTACTAACCGGGCCTTGCGCCGCTTAACTTCGGAGTTCTGAAGGGATCCGGTGTGTTCGACGCAGTATGACCGACAGCGATGCCAATACTCTCTCCACTTCCCACATTCAACGCCTTCACTCCCCTATCCTTCGCACTATCATCGACAGCGACACCAATACCCCCCTCTCCACTTCCCCCATTCAACGCCTTCATCCCTCTGTCCTTCGCACCATGACCGACCGTTCAATGCCTTCACTCCCCTATCCTTCGCAGTAGGTCGTACAGCCCACGAATACCTTCTTCACTTCCCACCTTCAACGCCTTCACTTCTGTATCCTTCCGCCGAAAATCCCCAATCCACGACATTCACCGCCTCCTCAACGACTTTTCATGCCACATATACGGGCAGTCTGCAGCTTGGATGTCGAATGTCGTGACACGTGGCAGTCGAAGCAGTGGGCCGTTCGGTGGGTGATGGGGCTGCAGGGAAATGTTGACGGCTTGAGAAGGAGGTGCAACGAACGGCCAGCAGCCTGAAATACGCAGTCGACATATGTATAGATATATATATATATATATATATATGCAGTGGGTTGTGTGTAGTGAGGAGAAGGTTTGAAGTGGAGTAGCGGTGATGGGATGTGCGTTAGAGCGGAGAGGACCGTGGAGGACGAGTGGAGGAGGAAGACTGTGCTGTGGCAAAATGATGAATAGGAGTGCGGAAGTGGCGTGAGAGCGTGAATAAGTGAAGGAGAGGATTGTGAGAGTGTGAAGGATAGGGGCATAAAGGGGCTGTCAGCACCCGAAGGTATTCCCTGGGAGTCCCCCACCCAAGTACTAACCGGGCCTTGCGCCGCTTAACTTCGGAGTTCTGAAGGGATCCGGTGTGTTCGACGCAGTATGACCGACAGCGATGCCAATACTCTCTCCACTTCCCACATTCAACGCCTTCACTCCCCTATCCTTCGCACTATCATCGACAGCGACACCAATACCCCCCTCTCCACTTCCCCCATTCAACGCCTTCATCCCTCTGTCCTTCGCACCATGACCGACCGTTCAATGCCTTCACTCCCCTATCCTTCACAGTAGGTCGTACAGCCCCACGAATACCTTCTTCACTTCCCACCTTCAACGCCTTCACTTCTGTATCCTTCCGCCGAAAATCCCCAATCCACGACATTCACCGCCTCCTCAACGACTTTTCATGCCACATATACGGGCAGTCTGCAGCTTGGATGTCGAATGTCGTGACACGTGGCAGTCGAAGCAGTGGGGCGTTCGGTGGGTGATGGGGCTGCAGGGAAATGTTGACGGCTTGAGAAGGAGGTGCAACGAACGGCCAGCAGCCTGAAATACGCAGTCGACATATATATAGATATATATATATATATGCAGTGGGTTGTGTGTAGTGAGGAGAAGGTTTGAAGTGGAGTAGTGGTGATGGGATGTGCGTTAGAGCGGAGAGGACCGTGGAGGACGGGTGGAGGAGGAAGACTGTGCTGTGGCAAAATGATGAATAGGAGTGCGGAAGTGGCGTGAGAGCGTGAATAAGTGAAGGAGAGGATTGTGAGAGTGTGAAGGATAGGGGCATAAAGGGGCTGTCAGCACCCGAAGGTATTCCCTGGGAGTCCCCCACCCAAGTACTAACCGGGCCTTGCGCCGCTTAACTTCGGAGTTCTGAAGGGATCCGGTGTGTTCGACGCAGTATGACCGACAGCGATGCCAATACTCTCTCCACTTCCCACATTCAACGCCTTCACTCCCCTATCCTTCGCACTATCATCGACAGCGACACCAATACCCCCCTCTCCACTTCCCCCATTCAACGCCTTCATCCCTCTGTCCTTCGCACCATGACCGACCGTTCAATGCCTTCACTCCCCTATCCTTCGCAGTAGGTCGTACAGCCCACGAATACCTTCTTCACTTCCCACCTTCAACGCCTTCACTTCTGTATCCTTCCGCCGAAAATCCCCAATCCACGACATTCACCGCCTCCTCAACGACTTTTCATGCCACATATACGGGCAGTCTGCAGCTTGGATGTCGAATGTCGTGACACGTGGCAGTCGAAGCAGTGGGGCGTTCGGTGGGTGATGGGGCTGCAGGGAAATGTTGACGGCTTGAGAAGGAGGTGCAACGAACGGCCAGCAGCCTGAAATACGCAGTCGACATATATATATATATATATATATATATATATGCAGTGGGTTGTGTGTAGTGAGGAGAAGGTTTGAAGTGGAGTAGTGGTGATGGGATGTGCGTTAGAGCGGAGAGGACCGTGGAGGACGGGTGGAGGAGGAAGACTGTGCTGTGGCAAAATGATGAATAGGAGTGCGGAAGTGGCATGAGAGCGTGAATAAGTGAAGGAGAGGATTGTGAGAGTGTGAAGGATAGGGGCATAAAGGGGCTGTCAGCACCCGAAGGTATTCCCTGGGAGTCCCCCACCCAAGTACTAACCGGGCCTTGCGCCGCTTAACTTCGGAGTTCTGAAGCGATCCGGTGTGTTCGACGCAGTATGACCGACAGCGATGCCAATACTCTCTCTACTTCCCACATTCAACGCCTTCACTCCCCTATCCTTCGCACTATCATCGACAGCGACACCAATACCCTCTCCACTTCCCCCATTCAACGCCTTCATCCCTCTGTCCTTCGCACCATGACCGACCGTTCAATGCCTTCACTCCCCTATCCTTCACAGTAGGACGTACAGCCCCACGAATACCTTCTTCACTTCCCACCTTCAACGCCCTCACTTCTGTATCCTTCCGCCGAAAATCCCCAATCCACGACATTCACCGCCTCCTCAACGACTTTTCATGCCACATATACGGGCAGTCTGCAGCTTGGATGTCGACTGTCGTGACACGTGGCAGTCGAAGCAGTGGGGCGTTCGGTGGGTGATGGGGCTGCAGGGAAATGTTGACGGCTTGAGAAGGAGGTGCAACGAACGGCCAGCAGCCTGAAATACGCAGTCGACATATATATATGTATATATATATATATATGAAGTGGGTTGTGTGTAGTGAGGCGAAGGTTTGAAGTGGAGTAGCGGTGATGGGATGTGCGTTAGAGCGGAGAGGACCGTGGAGGACGGGTGGAGGAGGAAGACTGTGCTGTGGCAAAATGATGAATAGGAGTGCGGAAGTGGCGTGAGAGCGTGAATAAGTGAAGGAGAGGATTGTGAGAGTGTGAAGGATAGGGGCATAAAGGGGCTGTCAGCACCCGAAGGTATTCCCTGGGAGTCCCCCACCCAAGTACTAACCGGGCCTTGCGCCGCTTAACTTCGGAGTTCTGAAGGGATCCGGTGTGTTCGACGCAGTATGACCGACAGCGATGCCAATACTCTCTCTACTTCCCACATTCAACGCCTTCACTCCCCTATCCTTTGCACTATCATCGACAGCGACACCAATACCCTCTCCACTTCCCCCATTCAACGCCTTCATCCCTCTGTCCTTCGCACCATGACCGACCGTTCAATGCCTTCACTCCCCTATCCTTCACAGTAGGTCCTACAGCCCCACGAATAC
This sequence comes from Onychomys arenicola, assembly GCA_949786405.1. Taxonomy (NCBI): domain Eukaryota; kingdom Metazoa; phylum Chordata; class Mammalia; order Rodentia; family Cricetidae; genus Onychomys; species Onychomys arenicola. Next base: position 9,810 of record CATKUM010000558.1, read on the forward strand.
CTTCTTCACTTCCCACCTTCAACGCCTTCACTTCTGTATCCTTCCGCCGAAAATCCCCAATCCACGACATTCACCGCTTCCTCAACGACTTTTCATGCCACATATACGGGCAGTCTGCAGCTTGGATGTCGAATGTCGTGACACGTGGCAGTCGAAGCAGTGGGGCGTTCGGTGGGTGATGGGGCTGCAGGGAAATGTTGACGGCTTGAGAAGGAGGTGCAACGAACGGCCAGCAGCCTGAAATACGCAGTCGACATATATATAGATATATATATATATATGCAGTGGGTTGTGTGTAGTGAGGAGAAGGTTTGAAGTGGAGTAGCGGTGATGGGATGTGCGTTAGAGCGGAGAGGACCGTGGAGGACGGGTGGAGGAGGAAGACTGTGCTGTGGCAAAATGATGAATAGGAGTGCGGAAGTGGCGTGAGAGCGTGAATAAGTGAAGGAGAGGATTGTGAGAGTGTGAAGGATAGGGGCATAAAGGGGCTGTCAGCACCCGAAGGTATTCCCTGGGAGTCCCCCACCCAAGTACTAACCGGGCCTTGCGCCGCTTAACTTCGGAGTTCTGAAGGGATCCGGTGTGTTCGACGCAGTATGACCGACAGCGATGCCAATACTCTCTCTACTTCCCACATTCAACGCCTTCACTCCCCTATCCTTCGCACTATCATCGACAGCGACACCAATACCCTCTCCACTTCCCCCATTCAACGCCTTCATCCCTCTGTCCTTCGCACCATGACCGACCGTTCAATGCCTTCACTCCCCTATCCTTCGCAGTAGGTCGTACAGCCCCACGAATACCTTCTTCACTTCCCACCTTCAACGCCTTCACTTCTCTATCCTTCCGCCGAAAATCCCAAATCCACGACATTCACCGCCTCCTCAACGACTTTTCATGCCACATATACGGGCAGTCTGCAGCTTGGATGTCGAATGTCGTGACACGTGGCAGTCGAAGCAGTGGGGCGTTCGGTGGGTGATGGGGCTGCAGGGAAATGTTGACGGCTTGAGAAGGAGGTGCAACGAACGGCCAGCAGCCTGAAATACGCAGTCGACATATATATATATATATATACATATATATATATATATATATATGCAGTGGGTTGTGTGTAGTGAGGAGAAGGTTTGAAGTGGAGTAGCGGTGCGTTAGAGCGGAGAGGACCGTGGAGGACGGGTGGAGGAAGAAGACTGTGCTGTGGCAAAATGATGAATAGGAGTGCGGAAGTGGCGTGAGAGCGTGAATAAGTGAAGGAGAGGATTGTGAGAGTGTGAAGGATAGGGGCATAAAGGGGCTGTCAGCACCCGAAGGTATTCCCTGGGAGTCCCCCACCCAAGTACTAACCGGGCCTTGCGCCGCTTAACTTCGGAGTTCTGAAGGGATCCGGTGTGTTCGACGCAGTATGACCGACAGCGATGCCAATACTCTCTCTACTTCCCACATTCAACGCCTTCACTCCCCTATCCTTCGCACTATCATCGACAGCGACACCAATACCCTCTCCACTTCCCCCATTCAACGCCTTCATCCCTCTGTCCTTCGCACCATGACCGACCGTTCAATGCCTTCACTCCCCTATCCTTCACAGTAGGTCCTACAGCCCCACGAATACCTTCTTCACTTCCCACCTTCAACGCCTTCACTTCTGTATCCTTCCGCCGAAAATCCCAAATCCACGACATTCACCGCCTCCTCAACGACTTTTCATGCCACATATACGGGCAGTCTGCAGCTTGGATGTCGAATGCCGTGACACGTGGCAGTCGAAGCAGTGGGCCGTTCGGTGGGTGATGGGGCTGCAGGGAAATGTTGACGGCTTGAGAAGGAGGTGCAACGAACGGCCAGCAGCCTGAAATACGCAGTCGACATATATATAGATATATATATATATATATATATGCAGTGGGTTGTGTGTAGTGAGGAGAAGGTTTGAAGTGGAGTAGTGGTGATGGGATGTGCGTTAGAGCGGAGAGGACCGTGGAGGACGGGTGGAGGAAGAAGACTGTGCTGTGGCAAAATGATGAATAGGAGTGCGGAAGTGGCGTGAGAGCGTGAATAAGTGAAGGAGAGGATTGTGAGAGTGTGAAGGATAGGGGCATAAAGGGGCTGTCAGCACCCGAAGGTATTCCCTGGGAGTCCCCCACCCAAGTACTAACCGGGCCTTGCGCCGCTTAACTTCGGAGTTCTGAAGGGATACGGTGTGTTCGACGCAGTATGACCGACAGCGATGCCAATTCTCTCTCTACTTCCCACATTCAACGCCTTCACTCCCCTATCCTTCGCACTATCATCGACAGCGACACCAATACCCTCTCCACTTCCCCCATTCAACGCCTTCATCCCTCTGTCCTTCGCACCATGACCGACCGTTCAATGCCTTCACTCCCCTATCCTTCACAGTAGGTCCTACAGCCCCACGAATACCTTCTTCACTTCCCACCTTCAACGCCTTCACTTCTGTATCCTTCCGCCGAAAATCCCAAATCCACGACATTCACCGCCTCCTCAACGACTTTTCATGCCACATATACGGGCAGTCTGCAGCTTGGATGTCGAATGTCGTGACACGTGGCAGTCGAAGCAGTGGGGCGTTCGGTGGGTGATGGGGCTGCAGGGAAATGTTGACGGCTTGAGAAGGAGGTGCAACGAACGGCCAGCAGCCTGAAATACGCAGTCGACATATATATATATATATATATATATATATATATATGCAGTGGGTTGTGTGTAGTGAGGAGAAGGTTTGAAGTGGAGTAGTGGTGATGGGATGTGCGTTAGAGCGGAGAGGACCGTGGAGGACGGGTGGAGGAAGAAGACTGTGCTGTGGCAAAATGGTGAATAGGAGTGCGGAAGTGGCGTGAGAGCGTGAATAAGTGAAGGAGAGGATTGTGAGAGTGTGAAGGATAGGGGCATAAAGGGGCTGTCAGCACCCGAAGGTATTCCCTGGGAGTCCCCCACCCAAGTACTAACTGGGCCTTGCGCCGCTTAACTTCGGAGTTCTGAAGGGATCCGGTGTGTTCGACGCAGTATGACCGACAGCGATGCCAATACTCTCTCTACTTCCCACATTCAACGCCTTCACTCCCCTATCCTTCGCACTATCATCGACAGCGACACCAATACCCTCTCCACTTCCCCCATTCAACGCCTTCATCCCTCTGTCCTTCGCACCATGACCGACCGTTCAATGCCTTCACTCCCCTATCCTTCACAGTAGGTCCTACAGCCCCACGAATACCTTCTTCACTTCCCACCTTCAACGCCTTCACTTCTCTATCCTTCCGCCGAAAATCCCAAATCCACGACATTCACCGCCTCCTCAACGACTTTTCATGCCACATATACGGGCAGTCTGCAGCTTGGATGTCGAATGTCGTGACACGTGGCAGTCGAAGCAGTGGGGCGTTCGGTGGGTGATGGGGCTGCAGGGAAATGTTGACGGCTTGAGAAGGAGGTGCAACGAACGGCCAGCAGCCTGAAATACGCAGTCGACATATATATAGATATATATATATATGCAGTGGGTTGTGTGTAGTGAGGCGAAGGTTTGAAGTGGAGTAGCGGTGATGGATGTGCGTTAGAGCGGAGAGGACCGTGGAGGACGGGTGGAGGAGGAAGACTGTGCTGTGGCAAAATGATGAATAGGAGTGCGGAAGTGGCGTGAGAGCGTGAATAAGTGAAGGAGAGGATTGTGAGAGTGTGAAGGATAGGGGCATAAAGGGGCTGTCAGCACCCGAAGGTATTCCCTGGGAGTCCCCCACCCAAGTACTAACCGGGCCTTGCGCCGCTTAACTTCGGAGTTCTGAAGGGATCCGGTGTGTTCGACGCAGTATGACCGACAGCGATGCCAATACTCTCTCTACTTCCCACATTCAACGCCTTCACTCCCCTATCCTTCGCACTATCATCGACAGCGACACCAATACCCTCTCCACTTCCCCCATTCAACGCCTTCATCCCTCTGTCCTTCGCACCATGACCGACCGTTCAATGCCTTCACTCCCCTATCCTTCACAGTAGGTCCTACAGCCCCACGAATACCTTCTTCACTTCCCACCTTCAACGCCTTCACTTCTGTATCCTTCCGCCGAAAATCCCAAATCCACGACATTCACCGCCTCCTCAACGACTTTTCATGCCACATATACGGGCAGTCTGCAGCTTGGATGTCGAATGCCGTGACACGTGGCAGTCGAAGCAGTGGGCCGTTCGGTGGGTGATGGGGCTGCAGGGAAATGTTGACGGCTTGAGAAGGAGGTGCAACGAACGGCCAGCAGCCTGAAATACGCAGTCGACATATATATAGATATATATATATATATATATATATATATATGCAGTGGGTTGTGTGTAGTGAGGAGAAGGTTTGAAGTGGAGTAGTGGTGATGGGATGTGCGTTAGAGCGGAGAGGACCGTGGAGGACGGGTGGAGGAAGAAGACTGTGCTGTGGCAAAATGGTGAATAGGAGTGCGGAAGTGGCGTGAGAGCGTGAATAAGTGAAGGAGAGGATTGTGAGAGTGTGAAGGATAGGGGCATAAAGGGGCTGTCAGCACCCGAAGGTATTCCCTGGGAGTCCCCCACCCAAGTACTAACCGGGCCTTGCGCCGCTTAACTTCGGAGTTCTGAAGGGATCCGGTGTGTTCGACGCAGTATGACCGACAGCGATGCCAATACTCTCTCTACTTCCCACATTCAACGCCTTCACTCCCCTATCCTTTGCACTATCATCGACAGCGACACCAATACCCTCTCCACTTCCCCCATTCAACGCCTTCATCCCTCTGTCCTTCGCACCATGACCGACCGTTCAATGCCTTCACTCCCCTATCCTTCACAGTAGGTCCTACAGCCCCACGAATACCTTCTTCACTTCCCACCTTCAACGCCTTCACTTCTGTATCCTTCCGCCGAAAATCCCCAATCCACGACATTCACCGCCTCCTCAACGACTTTTCATGCCACATATACGGGCAGTCTGCAGCTTGGATGTCGAATGTCGTGACACGTGGCAGTCGAAGCAGTGGGGCGTTCGGTGGGTGATGGGGCTGCAGGGAAATGTTGACGGCTTGAGAAGGAGGTGCAACGAACGGCCAGCAGCCTGAAATACGCAGTCGACATATATATATATATATATATATATATATATATATATATATGCAGTGGGTTGTGTGTAGTGAGGAGAAGGTTTGAAGTGGAGTAGCGGTGATGGGATGTGCGTTAGAGCGGAGAGGACCGTGGAGGACGGGTGGAGGAGGAAGACTGTGCTGTGGCAAAATGATGAATAGGAGTGCGGAAGTGGCGTGAGAGCGTGAATAAGTGAAGGAGAGGATTGTGAGAGTGTGAAGGATAGGGGCATAAAGGGGCTGTCAGCACCCGAAGGTATTCCCTGGGAGTCCCCCACCCAAGTACTAACCGGGCCTTGCGCCGCTTAACTTCGGAGTTCTGAAGGGATCCGGTGTGTTCGACGCAGTATGACCGACAGCGATGCCAATACTCTCTCTACTTCCCACATTCAACGCCTTCACTCCCCTATCCTTCGCACTATCATCGACAGCGACACCAATACCCTCTCCACTTCCCCCATTCAACGCCTTCATCCCTCTGTCCTTCGCACCATGACCGACCGTTCAATGCCTTCACTCCCCTATCCTTCGCAGTAGGTCCTACAGCCCCACGAATACCTTCTTCACTTCCCACCTTCAACGCCTTCACTTCTGTATCCTTCCGCCGAAAATCCCAAATCCACGACATTCACCGCCTCCTCAACGACTTTTCATGCCACATATACGGGCAGTCTGCAGCTTGGATGTCGAATGCCGTGACACGTGGCAGTCGAAGCAGTGGGCCGTTCGGTGGGTGATGGGGCTGCAGGGAAATGTTGACGGCTTGAGAAGGAGGTGCAACGAACGGCCAGCAGCCTGAAATACGCAGTCGACATATATATAGATATATATATATATATATATGCAGTGGGTTGTGTGTAGTGAGGAGAAGGTTTGAAGTGGAGTAGTGGTGATGGGATGTGCGTTAGAGCGGAGAGGACCGTGGAGGACGGGTGGAGGAAGAAGACTGTGCTGTGGCAAAATGATGAATAGGAGTGCGGAAGTGGCGTGAGAGCGTGAATAAGTGAAGGAGAGGATTGTGAGAGTGTGAAGGATAGGGGCATAAAGGGGCTGTCAGCACCCGAAGGTATTCCCTGGGAGTCCCCCCACCCAAGTACTAACCGGGCCTTGCGCCGCTTAACTTCGGAGTTCTGAAGGGATCCGGTGTGTTCGACGCAGTATGACCGACAGCGATGCCAATACTCTCTCTACTTCCCACATTCAACGCCTTCACTCCCCTATCCTTTGCACTATCATCGACAGCGACACCAATACCCTCTCCACTTCCCCCATTCAACGCCTTCATCCCTCTGTCCTTCGCACCATGACCGACCGTTCAATGCCTTCACTCCCCTATCCTTCACAGTAGGTCCTACAGCCCCACGAATACCTTCTTCACTTCCCACCTTCAACGCCTTCACTTCTGTATCCTTCCGCCGAAAATCCCCAATCCACGACATTCACCGCCTCCTCAACGACTTTTCATGCCACATATACGGGCAGTCTGCAGCTTGGATGTCGAATGTCGTGACACGTGGCAGTCGAAGCAGTGGGGCGTTCGGTGGGTGATGGGGCTGCAGGGAAATGTTGACGGCTTGAGAAGGAGGTGCAACGAACGGCCAGCAGCCTGAAATACGCAGTCGACATATATATATATATATATATATATATATATATATATATATATATATATATATATGCAGTGGGTTGTGTGTAGTGAGGAGAAGGTTTGAAGTGGAGTAGCGGTGATGGGATGTGCGTTAGAGCGGAGAGGACCGTGGAGGACGGGTGGAGGAGGAAGACTGTGCTGTGGCAAAATGATGAATAGGAGTGCGGAAGTGGCGTGAGAGCGTGAATAAGTGAAGGAGAGGGTTGTGAGAGTGTGAAGGATAGGGGCATAAAGGGGCTGTCAGCACCCGAAGGTATTCCCTGGGAGTCCCCCACCCAAGTACTAACCGGGCCTTGCGCCGCTTAACTTCGGAGTTCTGAAGGGATCCGGTGTGTTCGACGCAGTATGACCGACAGCGATGCCAATACTCTCTCTACTTCCCACATTCAACGCCTTCACTCCCGTATCCTTCGCACTATCATCGACAACGACACCAATACCCTCTCCACTTCCCCCATTCAACGCCTTCATCCCTCTGTCCTTCGCACCATGACCGACCGTTCAATGCCTTCACTCCCCTATCCTTCGCAGTAGGTCGTACAGCCCCACGAATACCTTCTTCACTTCCCACCTTCAACGCCTTCACTTCTCTATCCTTCCGCCGAAAATCCCCAATCCACGACATTCACCGCCTCCTCAACGACTTTTCATGCCACATATACGGGCAGTCTGCAGCTTGGATGTCGAATGTCGTGACACGTGGCAGTCGAAGCAGTGGGGCGTTCGGTGGGTGATGGGGCTGCAGGGAAATGTTGACGGCTTGAGAAGGAGGTGCAACGAACGGCCAGCAGCCTGAAATACGCAGTCGACATATATATATATATATATATATATATATATATATATATATATGCAGTGGGTTGTGTGTAGTGAGGAGAAGGTTTGAAGTGGAGTAGCGGTGATGGGATGTGCGTTAGAGCGGAGAGGACCGTGGAGGACGGGCGGAGGAGGAAGACTGTGCTGTGGCAAAATGATGAATAGGAGTGCGGAAGTGGCGTGAGAGCGTGAATAAGTGAAGGAGAGGATTGTGAGAGTGTGAAGGATAGGGGCATAAAGGGGCTGTCAGCACCCGAAGGTATTCCCTGGGAGTCCCCCACCCAAGTACTAACCGGGCCTTGCGCCGCTTAACTTCGGAGTTCTGAAGGGATCCGGTGTGTTCGACGCAGTATGACCGACAGCGATGCCAATACTCTCTCCACTTCCGACATTCAACGCCTTCACTCCCCTATCCTTCGCACTATCATCGACAGCGACACCAATACCCTCTCCACTTCCCCCATTCAACGCCTTCATCCCTCTGTCCTTCGCACCATGACCGACCGTTCAATGCCTTCACTCCCCTATCCTTCGCAGTAGGTCCTACAGCCCCACGAATACCTTCTTCACTTCCCACCTTCAACGCCTTCACTTCTGTATCCTTCCGCCGAAAATCCCCAATCCACGACATTCACCGCCTCCTCAACGACTTTTCATGCCACATATACGGGCAGTCTGCAGCTTGGATGTCGAATGTCGTGACACGTGGCAGTCGAAGCAGTGGGGCGTTCGGTGGGTGATGGGGGCTGCAGGGGAAATGTTGACGGCTTGAGAAGGAGGTGCAACGAACGGCCAGCAGCCTGAAATACGCAGTCGACATATATATATATATATATATATATATATATATATGCAGTGGGTTGTGTGTAGTGAGGAGAAGGTTTGAAGTGGAGTAGTGGTGATGGGATGTGCGTTAGAGCGGAGAGGACCGTGGAGGACGGGTGGAGGAAGAAGACTGTGCTGTGGCAAAATGATGAATAGGAGTGCGGAAGTGGCGTGAGAGCGTGAATAAGTGAAGGAGAGGATTGTGAGAGTGTGAAGGATAGGGGCATAAAGGGGCTGTCAGCACCCGAAGGTATTCCCTGGGAGTCCCCCACCCAAGTACTAACCGGGCCTTGCGCCGCTTAACTTCGGAGTTCTGAAGGGATCCGGTGTGTTCGACGCAGTATGACCGACAGCGATGCCAATTCTCTCTCTACTTCCCACATTCAACGCCTTCACTCCCCTATCCTTCGCACTATCATCGACAGCGACACCAATACCCTCTCCACTTCCCCCATTCAACGCCTTCATCCCTCTGTCCTTCGCACCATGACCGACCGTTCAATGCCTTCACTCCCCTATCCTTCACAGTAGGTCCTACAGCCCCACGAATACTTTCTTCACTTCCCACCTTCAACGCCTTCACTTCTGTATCCTTCCGCCGAAAATCCCAAATCCACGACATTCACCGCCTCCTCAACGACTTTTCATGCCACATATACGGGCAGTCTGCAGCTTGGATGTCGAATGTCGTGACACGTGGCAGTCGAAGCAGTGGGGCGTTCGGTGGGTGATGGGGCTGCAGGGAAATGTTGACGGCTTGAGAAGGAGGTGCAACGAACGGCCAGCAGCCTGAAATACGCAGTCGACATATATATAGATATATATATATATATATGCAGTGGGTTGTGTGTAGTGAGGAGAAGGTTTGAAGTGGAGTAGTGGTGATGGGATGTGCGTTAGAGCGGAGAGGACCGTGGAGGACGGGTGGAGGAAGAAGACTGTGCTGTGGCAAAATGGTGAATAGGAGTGCGGAAGTGGCGTGAGAGCGTGAATAAGTGAAGGAGAGGATTGTGAGAGTGTGAAGGATAGGGGCATAAAGGGGCTGTCAGCACCCGAAGGTATTCCCTGGGAGTCCCCCACCCAAGTACTAACTGGGCCTTGCGCCGCTTAACTTCGGAGTTCTGAAGGGATCCGGTGTGTTCGACGCAGTATGACCGACAGCGATGCCAATACTCTCTCTACTTCCCACATTCAACGCCTTCACTCCCCTATCCTTCGCACTATCATCGACAGCGACACCAATACCCTCTCCACTTCCCCCATTCAACGCCTTCATCCCTCTGTCCTTCGCACCATGACCGACCGTTCAATGCCTTCACTCCCCTATCCTTCACAGTAGGTCCTACAGCCCCACGAATACCTTCTTCACTTCCCACCTTCAACGCCTTCACTTCTGTATCCTTCCGCCGAAAATCCCAAATCCAGGACATTCACCGCCTCCTCAACGACTTTTCATGCCACATATACGGGCAGTCTGCAGCTTGGATGTCGAATGTCGTGACACGTGGCAGTCGAAGCAGTGGGGCGTTCGGTGGGTGATGGGGCTGCAGGGAAATGTTGACGGCTTGAGAAGGAGGTGCAACGAACGGCCAGCAGCCTGAAATACGCAGTCGACATATATATAGATATATATATATATATATATATATATGCAGTGGGTTGTGTGTAGTGAGGAGAAGGTTTGAAGTGGAGTAGCGGTGATGGGATGTGCGTTAGAGCGGAGAGGACCGTGGAGGACGGGTGGAGGAGGAAGACTGTGCTGTGGCAAAATGATGAATAGGAGTGCGGAAGTGGCGTGAGAGCGTGAATAAGTGAAGGAGAGGATTGTGAGAGTGTGAAGGATAGGGGCATAAAGGGGCTGTCAGCACCCGAAGGTATTCCCTGGGAGTCCCCCACCCAAGTACTAACCGGGCCTTGCGCCGCTTAACTTCGGAGTTCTGAAGGGATCCGGTGTGTTCGACGCAGTATGACCGACAGCGATGCCAATACTCTCTCTACTTCCCACATTCAACGCCTTCACTCCCCTATCCTTCGCACTATCATCGACAGCGACACCAGTACCCTCTCCACTTCCCCCATTCAACGCCTTCATCCCTCTGTCCTTCGCACCATGACCGACCGTTCAATGCCTTCACTCCCCTATCCTTCACAGTAGGTCGTACAGCCCCACGAATACCTTCTTCACTTCCCACCTTCAACGCCTTCACTTCTGTATCCTTCCGCCGAAAATCCCCAATCCACGACATTCACCGCCTCCTCAACGACTTTTCATGCCACATATACGGGCAGTCTGCAGCTTGGATGTCGAATGTCGTGACACGTGGCAGTCGAAGCAGTGGGGCGTTCGGTGGGTGATGGGGCTGCAGGGAAATGTTGACGGCTTGAGAAGGAGGTGCAACGAACGGCCAGCAGCCTGAAATACGCAGTCGACATATATATAGATATATATATATATATATATATATATATATATATATATATATGCTGTGGGTTGTGTGTAGTGAGGAGAAGGTTTGAAGTGGAGTAGTGGTGATGGGATGTGCGTTAGAGCGGAGAGGACCGTGGAGGACGGGTGGAGGAGGAAGACTGTGCTGTGGCAAAATGATGAATAGGAGTGCGGAAGTGGCGTGAGAGCGTGAATAAGTGAAGGAGAGGATTGTGAGAGTGTGAAGGATAGGGGCATAAAGGGGCTGTCAGCACCCGAAGGTATTCCCTGGGAGTCCCCCACCCAAGTACTAACCGGGCCTTGCGCCGCTTAACTTCGGAGTTCTGAAGGGATCCGGTGTGTTCGACGCAGTATGACCGACAGCGATGCCAATACTCTCTCTACTTCCACATTCAACGCCTTCACTCCCCTATCCTTCGCACTATCATCGACAGCGACACCAATACCCTCTCCACTTCCCCCATTCAACGCCTTCATCCCTCTGTCCTTCGCACCATGACCGACCGTTCAATGCCTTCACTCCCCTATCCTTCGCAGTAGGTCGTACAGCCCCACGAATACCTTCTTCACTTCCCACCTTCAACGCCTTCACTTCTGTATCCTTCCGCCGAAAATCCCCAATCCACGACATTCACCGCCTCCTCAACGACTTTTCATGCCACATATACGGGCAGTCTGCAGCTTGGATGTCGAATGCCGTGACACGTGGCAGTCGAAGCAGTGGGGCGTTCGGTGGGTGATGGGGCTGCAGGGAAATGTTGACGGCTTGAGAAGGAGGTGCAACGAACGGCCAGCAGCCTGAAATACGCAGTCGACATATATATATATATATATGTATATATATATATATATATGCAGTGGGTTGTGTGTAGTGAGGAGAAGGTTTGAAGTGGAGTAGTGGTGATGGGATGTGCGTTAGAGCGGAGAGGACCGTGGAGGACGGGTGGAGGAGGAAGACTGTGCTGTGGCAAAATGATGAATAGGAGTGCGGAAGTGGCGTGAGAGCGTGAATAAGTGAAGGAGAGGATTGTGAAAGTGTGAAGGATAGGGGCATAAAGGGGCTGTCAGCACCCGAAGGTATTCCCTGGGAGTCCCCCACCCAAGTACTAACCGGGCCTTGCGCCGCTTAACTTCGGAGTTCTGAAGGGATCCGGTGTGTTCGACGCAGTATGACCGACAGCGATGCCAATACTCTCTCTACTTCCCACATTCAACGCCTTCACTCCCCAATCCTTCGCACTATCATCGACAGCGACACCAATACCCTCTCCACTTCCCCCATTCAACGCCTTCATCCCTCTGTCCTTCGCACCATGACCGACCGTTCAATGCCTTCACTCCCCTATCCTTCACAGTA
>CATKUM010000559.1:0-21699 GCA_949786405.1 Onychomys arenicola
ATACGTACATATACATGTTGAATGGGAGGGGGACGCCTTCCTTCTATATGTGTATCTCTATATGTGTGTCTTTCGTGAGGACACATGCTTATATAAGTGCAAAGTTCTTGTTTCCAGAAAGGAAGAGATAGCGTTTAGCTGCTGCTGCTGCTGTGATTGCTGCTGCTGTTCGAGCGTTGCTGTGGAGCATGGACGCCCTGTTGAGGATTCTGGAGCTGGAATTGTTGGCAGCTGCAGCAACAAGGGAGGTCTGCAACAGCCCTTCACCCAATCCACCTGCTATCACTTCGAGACGCTTCAGCAGCAGATGCTGCTCACTCTCTCTATCCACGTTGCTGCTGCTGCTGCTGCAACAGCAAAACTTCGATTGGCTACTCGCACATCGGTGGATCAGCAGCAGAGGGAACAGCAGCAGAGGGAACAGCAGCAGCAACCGGTGTTTTGAAGCAGCTTGCGTCTCTGTCAGCGAGGCGTAAAGTATAGTGAGCAGCAGGAGCACGTGGGGAAGCAGCAACAGTTCGGTCCACAGCAGCAGCAGCAGTAGTTAGACTGTTGCTAACAGAAGATATTGGTGCTGTAGCAGCAGCAGCCGCAGCAACACTGCGGTATGGATAGCTCTTTGAGCGACAGCAGCAGCAACAAACGTATCGGTGCGGGGTTTGGCAGAAGAAGAAGAAGAGAAAGAAGAAGAAGCAATAGCAGCAGATGGAGGAGCAGCAGCAGCAGAGAGAGGAGCACTTCCTCGAAGGCGTGTAAAGACAGCATTTTTCACAGCAGCAGCAGCAGAAGGACTGCCCAGCACCGCTGGAGCAGCAGCAGATGAATCTCGGCTGAGCGGGATCAAGCGAGTCGCTACTACGCGATATCTCGGAGGTAACATCGCGGAAGGTGAAAGGCAGGGGAAGCAGCAGCAAATGAAGCAGGTGGGTGACCGCGCTGGAAAACTGCCTGAGCTCCACCTTCAGCAACAGCTACAGTACCATGCCTTTTCCATGCTGTTCGCAGTTGCTGTTGCTGTTGCTCCGGCGTATACTGCTGCTGTTGCTGAAGAAGAAGAAAAGGCTGCTGCTGCTGCTGCTCAGGCAAAGAAGAGCGATGCTGCTGCTGCTGTCGCTGCGCAGGCAAAGACGAGCGACGCTGTTGCTGCTGCAGCAAAAGAGAGTGCAAACTACCTCGCCGCTGCTGCTGAGGCGCCTGCAGTTGCTGAAGCGTCTGTTGCTGCTGCTCATTGCACTGCCGAGACGTCTGCTGCTGTTGTTCGTTTGCTTTCTCCTTCTGCAATGGAGCTTGCATGCAGGAGTGCAGCCGCAGATACTGCTGCAGTTGCTGCTGCTCCTCCATTTCGCTTTGTTCTGCGTCGACACCCCTGCTGCGTGCCCCGTGGGGCTGCACATGCAGAATGCGACGATCCTTCAAAAAACTGCTGCTGCTGCTGCAGCACTACTGTCCTCAAGTTTTCTTGCTGATGCTGCGCTACACGCTGGTGTTGCTGCAGCAGTCTCCCCGCATCTAATGCTTCTGCTGTTGAAGAAGCACCAGCAGCAACTCCATTAGCGCTATAGAGTAACCCTTGTCTGAAGACTGCTGCTGCTGCTGCTGCACTTGCTCCTGCTGCTGCTGCTGTTGTGAATAGGGGGCATAGAGAGATTTGGATTTTATGAGAGGATTAGCAGCAGGAGGAGAAAAAGGGGGGGTGATGTGGAAGCTGAAGGCGGAAGTGTCTCTTGTGCTGATGCCGCTGCTGCTGTTGCTGCTTCTTGCAGTTTCTGGCTTTGCTTCTCTATGCTGCAGCAACAGCAGGGGCTGCCCCAATGGTAAGACGTTCAGCTGTTCTGCTGCATGTGCTGCTGCAGCATATGCTGCTTCTGCTGCTGCAGCACGTGTTGTTTCTGAGCAACTTCTGCTGCAACACAGCTGCTGCTGGTGCTGCTTTTTTTTCACTGCTGCTGCTGTTGTTGCTTCCTTTTTCCTCAGGGCGGTAATTGGTGCTGCTGCTGCTGCTGATGCTTTCCTTGCGTTTCCTGCTGCTGTTGTCGAGCTCACTGGTGCTGATATACGGCTCCAAAACACTCGTCTCTTCAGGAGATTGCTGTCGCTGCAGCAGCTGGAAGTGTGCTGCCAGCCTGGCAGTAGCAGGGGAAAACGACCTTGAAAAGCGAAGGTCTTCTGCTGCATGCAAAGACATGTCTGCTGCATGCAAAGACATGTCTGCTGCGTATGTTGAGCTTCCCCACCCTTCTTCACGGTTCTCTCTGTCTTTATTGCTTGCCTTATCATCCTTCCCACATAACATAGGCCACCCTGCAGTTGTTATTATCGACGAACTATTGCTGCTGCAGTATCCGCTGCTGCTGCTGCTGCTCTCTTTCATCCACCTAAAACCCCCCTAGTTGACAAGTACCGACCGCTACTGCTATCCCTATTCAAAGTACTGCTGCTGCTCACAGAAGCACTGCTCCTCCTGCTGCAACTGTTGCTGTTGTTGCTGCTGCTGTTGCTGCTGTTGTTGCTGCTGTTGTTGCTGCTGTGGGTGCTGCCGTTGCTGCTACTGATGCTTTGTTTGCTGTGGGAAGAAGTGTTTTCCGTCGGTGCTGCAGCAGCAGCAGCAACGGTGCTAAGGTTGAGGCGTATAGAAGAAGTATCTTCATTCGTTCTTCCTTTCTTTTCTTCAGGTGTTGGTTGAGCAGAAGAAGCAGCAGCAGCAGCAGCAGCAGCATCGCGAAGACTGCCAACAGCAGCAGCAGCAGACTTCCCTGCTGCAGATTCTTCTCCGGCAGGTGCTGCAGGAGAAGGACCCGCCCACTCTACAGCAGCAGCAATTGAAGCCGCATGCATCTCACGTGCTGCTGCAGCAGCAGCAGCGACAGAGACGTTCTGCTTCTCGGAGGCAGCAGCAGCAGAAGCGCAAAAACTGCTGCTGCTTCTGTAACGGCAATGTAGCTGCAGTTGCTGCTGTTGCATGCAGAGACATCTCAGAAACAGGGACCAGCCGGCTTCTTCCACCAGCAGGCCTCTTCGGCGCTTCGCTGAAAGCAACAGTTCTTTCAACAGCAGCAACAGCAGCGCAGAGTTCTGCTTCCTCTTTTCTTATCCCCGCAGCAGCATTCAGACAACAGCAGCATCCAGCCCCACAAACAGCAGCAGCAACTTCACCACTCCCTCGGACATCAGTCACTCTTGTGCTGCCGCTCTCAACGCACACTTTCGCCTTCCCCTGGCCTCGTCTTCGCTCCTTCTGCTGCTCCACACCCTCCTCCAGATTCTCTTCCTTCTGCTTCTGTTGTCTCTGCTGCTGCTGCTGCTGTCTCTGCTGCTGCTGCTGCTGTCTCTGCTGCTGCCGCTGCTGCTTGTGCTGCTGCTGCTGCTGCATGTGTCTCGCCTTGGGAGCTGCACTGGTAGAGAGGCTTTCAGAAGCGTCGCGTTGCTGGTTGAATTGGATGAAGCTTGTGGGGAGACGCGAGTGTTTTTTGTGACTTTCTTTATTGCTGTTGCTGGGGCCTGCTGTCACTACAGAGGCTGCACCTGTTCTGTCTATGATGGGCATGCGGTTTTCTTTTCCAGGAAACATCTTCTGAGGCTCTTCGTCTACTCAGCGGCATTTGCATGCGAGGCAGCGTCTCCTGCTGTTGCTGTTGCAGCTGCTCTCGTGTTTTCTCTTTATCGCGTGCTGCCCGAAGCGTGCGAAGACGACCTCCAGCCTTCTGTGTCTCCAGGAACATCTGCTGCTGCTGCTGCAAGACAGTTCGCTGCCTATCACTACTCATTCCTCTTCTCCTAGTCGCTGCTGCTGTTGCTGCTGCTACTGCTGCTGTTGCTGTTGGTGCAGCTGTTGTCTTTCCAGCTTGTTGTTGCAGTCTAGACTGCGCCTTACTACTTTTCTCGCATGGCAGAAGTTGAAATAGCAGCAGCAGAAGCAATAGCAGCAGCAGAAGCAGTAGCACTAGCACCGCCTGTCCGCGTGTCTCCAAGTGAAGAGAAGACGCAGCTGCTGTTTGCTGCTTTTGTAAGAATTCTTCTGCTGTTTATTTGCATAATCTCCTCTCTGCATGTCCCTTTGAACTACTGCTGCTGTTGCTGTCTCGCGTCTGTCGCTACTACATCTTCTCTTTTCTCTTACTGCTGCTGCTGTTTCTTCTCCCTCCTTCTTCTCGCATGCTCTCAGCCTCTCCTCACTCCAGGAGAAGGTGTTGTCTTTCCCTCGCATGCATGCAGCCTCCTCGGTCTTCTCCTGAACCTCGTCATCTCCGACAAAACGTCTCTGTGCTGCTCTCCCTCCAAAAAGTCCTGCTGTGGTTTGTCCTCCTGCTGCTGCAGCTTCTTCAATTGCTGCAGCTGCTGCTGTTGCTCGCTTTGCTGCGCTGTGCCTGGGAGACGTAACTGCAGGCGATGGAACTGATCGATTTTGGTTGGAAGAAGTGTGGGGTGGTGCGTCTGGAGGAGGAGAAGAAGAGAATCTTTCCAACAGGGCCTTATCTCCACGGAGCAGCAGCAATTGCATGCGTTCCGCTGCTCCCATTCTGGCTGCCTCCTCTTCTTCAAAACTTTCTTCTTCTGCTCCTTCTCTACTTGCTGGCGCTGCTGTTGCAGCAGTCGTCAGACCTCTTCTGGGTTTCTGATGAAAAGAACCCTCTACTACTTCTGAACATGACTTCCCCACACTTTTCCACGGTCGTCCCTGAAGAATCATATCCTGCTGCTCCTGCTGCTGGTGCTCCTGCTGCTCTTCCTCCTCCTGCTGCGCTTTCTGCTGCTTCTGCTGCGCTTTCTGCTGCTTCTGCTGTTCCTGCTCCTGCTTCCGCTGCTGCTGCCGCTGCTGCTTCTGCTGCTGCTATTGTGGGGAGGTGTCTATCTTTTTCAGAGATAGAGGTGTCTCCAGTTGGTGTTTCCGAGAAAGAAAGAACAGGAGCAGCTGTCTCGTCTCTCGCACTCGCAGCTGCATCAGTCTCGCGTTGAATAACTTTTTCTTTTTCTGCTGTGCAAGCCTGGACACGTCGATATGCATCGTCATTCCATTCCTCCTGCTGCTGCTGCAGGTGCCCTCCTGCTGCTTTGCTGCAGCAGCCGCTTCCCCCGAGTCTCCTTCAATTCTTCTTCTCTTCCTCCACAGCGTTGCATGTTTCTCGATTCTTCTGGTGCTGCTTGATGTAGTGCTGCTGCAGCATGCCCTGCTGTTGCTGCTGTTGAAGTGTGTGACAAAGAGAGTCTTTGATATGTTCCTGCTGCTCATGCTCCTTCTTCTGTTGGCGCTTCCCACTCTGCTGGTGCTGCTGCTGACCGCCGTCCTCCTGGTGTTTGTTTTCAGATGTTTCTATCTTCCTGCTGGCCTCAGTGCTGCAGCTCCCCCTTTCAAACAGTTCACCCTCATCCCATGCTTCACCTCCTACCCCTTCCTCCTGCTGCTGCTGCTGCTGTCGATCCGCTGCTTCCTCTTCCTTTATCAATTAACGTGCTTGCTGTTGCTGCTTCTTCTGCAGACGCGTTTGCGAGTTTTGCTGCTGCTGCTGCAGTTGCTCGTCCTTCTGCTGCTGTTGCAGTTGCTGCTGCTTGTCCTGCTGCTGCTGCTGCTGTTCTGCTGTTTCTGCTGCTGCTGGCAAGGTCCTGGCGGTTGAAGGCCGGCTAATTAAAGGTGATCCAGAGTGAAAGGAGAAGGCAGCAGGAGAAAACACGGAGGGAGAGCAGGTCGTTTCCGAATAACAGAGCGTTGTTGCATCGAGGCATCGCGTAATTGCTGCTGTCGCATTCCCCTCCTTTCGCGCGCCAAAAGAAGAGCAGCAGCTTCTGCTGCAGTAGGCATCTCAGCAGCAACGGCAGCGTCTCGAGGGCGGGAAAATGAGGAAAAGAAGCAGCACCGTGTCTCCTTGAACGAGCAGCACCAGCAAGCAGCAGTAGCATCTTCATCAATTCGTTGAGATCTTCGACTGTCTACTGCTGCCTCTGCTGTTGTTCTTCTTTCTCCTGCAGTAGTAGTAGCAGCAGCAACACGGCAGGACGACCAGGGAAAGGTGCTGTCCCTGAAAAGCTTCCATCACAGCAGTTCAGCTGTCCAACTGCTGCTGCTGCGTGTGTGGGGGGTGCTGCCCCATAGATGTTGCACTGTCTCCTCAGCATCGTCGTGATATCTGCTGACTCTTCTTCCTCCGATCTGTTGTTCTCCACAGCCCGTGCTGCTGCTGCTGCTTCTTTCCCAGTAGTGCTTCCCCTCGCTGCGGACTCACTGGATGTTTTCCCCTCTTCTGACTGCCACAGACGACTTCTGCCTTGGTGTCTGCTAAGACTCTGCAACAGCTCGCTACGTAAAATCTCATCTTCCTCTCCTTTCGCCTGATTCTGCTCTTCTACATCTTGCTGCTGCTGCTGTTGCTGCTGCTGTTGCTGCTGCTGTTGCTGCTGCTGTTGCTGCTGCTGTTGCTGCTGCTGCTGTTGCTGCTGTTGCTGTTGCTGCTGCTGTTGTTGGTGTTGGTGCTGCTGCTGTTGCTGCTGCTGCTGCTGTTGGTGTTGGTGCTGCTGCTGTTGCTGCTGCTGTTGGTGTGGGTGCTGCTGCTGTTGGTGTTGCTGCTGCTGTTGTTGCTGCTGTTGCTGCTGCTGTGGCTTTGCTGCATGTCGTTGGTGCTGCAGGAGGGCCGCGCATGCATCTTCTTCGGGTTGCTGCTGGTGGGTGGTTGTATTAGGTTGAAGAGAGACACTCTTTCTTCTTTTGATGAGAGAAGGCGGAAGCTGCGCGAGGAAAAGTTGCTGCAAATGGGGCAGCAACTCCCCACAGCCGAGCCGCTGCAGCAGACGGCGTTCTGCTGCTGACAGCCCTGATTCTGCTGCTGTTGCTGCAGCATCTCGTGTTGAAGAAGCAGCAGCAGCAGCAGAACGTGGAGCCTGAGGAGGGAAGTGTC
The DNA here is from genome assembly GCA_949786405.1 of Onychomys arenicola. NCBI lineage: Eukaryota > Metazoa > Chordata > Mammalia > Rodentia > Cricetidae > Onychomys > Onychomys arenicola. Next base: position 6,885 of record CATKUM010000559.1, read on the forward strand.
TTGTGGACACGCTGCTGCTGCTGCTTCTGCGGAGGAGGCGAGTGCTAGGAGTAGCAGCAGCAGCTGCTGCAGCAACTGCAGTGCTGCTGTTTCTAAAGGAAGAGCTGCTGCATGCACCAAGTGTCACTGCAGCAGGAAGAGCAGGTGACTGCAATGATACAGCAGCAGCAGCAGCTTTCATTGATGAAGATGCTGTTGCTGCTGCTGGTTTGCTTCTTCGATCAGGTGTTTCTGCTGCTTTCCTTTGTGCTTTTTCTTCTCTGCAGCCCGCTGAAGAAGCACTGCTAGACTCTTGCTGCTGCTGTTGTAGCTGTCGCAGCTGCTGCTCAAGCAGGAGCTGCTGCTGCGCAACTTGGAAGCGGAGCTGCTGTTGCTGCAGCTGGTGCTGCTGCACTTGCATCTTCAAATGGACATTCTCTGTTAGCAACAAACGAAGTAGCTTCTTCTTGTGCCTTGCCTCATCTATTTCTTCCTTCGCATCCAGCAGCTGCTTCTCTAGCGTCTGCTTCTGTCGCTGCAGGAAGTGCTGCTGCCTGCTGCTCTGCTGCTGTCGCTGCTGCAGTTGCTCAACGAACCGTCGCAGCTTCTGCAATTTCCATGTGCTGCTGCTGCTGCTGTTTCCTTCCTCTTCTTCCACCTCAGACCCCACACTACATTCAACTGTTGCCCCTACAACAGCAGCAGCAGCAGAAGCACCAGCAGCGACAGCAGGGGAAAAAGAGGAAGCAACAGCAGCAGCAGAGACATCTGCAGCAGCAGCAACAGCCGCAGAGGTGTTAGAAGCAGCAGCGAGAAGAGAAACAGATAGTCGAGAGGCAGCAGCAGAAGAAGTTGCAGCAGCTGCAACAGCAGCAGGAGGAAGAGGAGGAAAAGACGCAGCAGTAGCAGCAGTAGCATCAGCATCAGCAGAAGTAGCAGCAACTGGCGCAGATGAAGCAGCAGGGATCCCAGCAGCATGGGAATCCGCTTGCAGATCCTGGAAGGAGAATGAAGATGAAGAAGAGAAGGAAGAAGGACAAGGAAAGGAACAGCAGGGAGGCCGAGAGGACGGAGACCCAGATGAAGAAACGCTGCTACTGCGACGCACGCAATGCGACGAACGTCCACGCAGCAGCAACAGCAGCGTCTTCTTCTCCTGCAACCACAGCACCCGCACAATCACCAGCAACAGCAGAATCAGCAACAGCAGCAGAATCAGCAACAGCAGCAGAATCAGCAGCAGCAGTCGCAGAGTCAGCAGAAGCAGCAGGAGTAAGCAACAGCAGTGGGGAAAAGCAGAAGCGGAAGTAACAGCAGCAGCAGTGAGTATGAGGGCAGCTGAGGTGATCGAGAAGACTTCAGCAGCAGACGTAAAACAGCAGCAGCAGGAAAGAGAAACAAAAGCACAAGGAAGAAGCATCGTCGCGCATGCAGCAGCAATGCTCTTCAGGCAGCAATGCTCTGCATCGAAAGCAACTCTAAACAACAGAAAGGCTTTCCTCAAGGAGCAGCAACAGCAACAGCAACAGACAACCACATCACCTTGCAAGGAAGAAAAATTGCTGCTGCTGCTGCTGCACCAGCAACAGCGACGTTTACGTTGCCTTCCAGTGCACGCTTCTTCATCCTGCTTCCTCGTTCCTAAAATTTCTGCTGCTGCTGCTGTTGCTGGCGCTGCTGTTGCTGGCGCTGCTGCTCTTCTAGTTCTGCTTTGGCATGCTTCTCTTTTTCACTTTCCTTAAGCTTCGTTGTATATCTGCTTCTACTTGGTTGTCTCTACATGTTCCCCCCAAATCCTTCTTTCGTCTGGCATACGTGCTGCATGCGCTGGATCATCGAGTCTCGCGCTGCGATGTTAAGCGACGCAGTCTCCACCGCGTGACGCAGCTCCCGACGCATCAGCAGCATCTGCAGCAAAGCAGCAACAGCAGCAGAGAGAGCATCAGCAGCAGAAGCAGCAGAGAGAGCAGCAGCATCAGCAGCAGAAGCAGCAAAGAGAGCAGCAGCAGCAGCAGAAGCAGCAGAGAGAGCAGCAGCAGCAGCAGCAGAAGCAGCAGAGAAAGCAGCAGCAGCAGCAGAAGCAGCAGAGAAAGCAGCAGCATCAGCAGCAGAAGCAGCAAAGAGAGCAGCAGCAGCAGCAGCAGCAACAGCCGAAGCAGCAGAGCGAGCAGTAAGAGCAGCAGCAGAAGCAGCAAAGAGAGCAACAGCAGCAGCAGAAGCAGCAGAGCGAGCAGTAGCAGCAGAGCGAGCAGGAGCAGCAGCAGCAGAGAGAGCAGCAGCATCAGCAGCAAAGAGAGCAGCAGGAGCAGCAGAGCGAGCAGTAGCAGCAGCAGAAGCATCAGAGAGAGCAGTAGCAGCAGCAGCAGCATCGGAGGGAGGTAGCAGAGAAAGCACTGAAACTGCCTTGTCTGTCCTACTTCTGCTGGTGCTCTCTCTCCCTCTCTGTGGTTTAACTGCAATGAACGCGCGGAAAAAAAAATATCACCTCTTTGAGGTGACAACAGCAGCAGCAGCAGGACGCAGTTCCAGCAGCAACAGGAGGCGGCTCCAGCATCAGCAGCAGGAGGCAGCAGCAGCAGCAGGAGGTAGCGAAGCAGACGCCTCAAAGAGCGGATGAAGCAGAGTCGCATTCGAATAAAGAAGAGAGGGCAGTGCAAGACAGCACGAGCGGATAATAAAAAGAAGGAAAGCAGGAGAAGAGAATGACAAAGAGGGGACGCAAAGAAGAAGAGGAAAGCAAGACGAGGAAGAAGAAGATGAATAACTCAGAGAAGCAGATGGGGAACAGAAAACCTCTAGAAAGACATGCCAAATATGCATGCAAGAGGCTTTATTATACCTGCTTTTCCATCTTCGCGTACTCGGGGGAGTAGTGGTCCCTGACGAATACCTGCCGTGCATGCAAAAGAAACAGAAAGCAGCCAGAGCAGCACATCGAAAGTAGAAATCCCTCTTTCAAAAAAATCCTTCTTTCATGTGGTGCTGGCGAAATCCCCTTCCAGAGATCCGGGGCACGATCATAGAGAAACGAGGACAGGAAGAGGTGAGGGAGACACAAAGAGATGGGGAGACACGAAGAGATGAAGGAGACAGGAAGAGATGGGGGGAGACAGGATGAGGGGGGGGAGACAGGAAGATATGGGTTGAGACAGGGGACAGGGAGACAGGAAGAGGACGAAGTCGTGCAGCGTAGCACGGGTGAAGAAGGTGTGTATGTGGAGAGTTTTGTCTAGAAAGCGTTTTTCGACTGCATATAAGAGAGAAGCAGCAAGAGGACGTCCTTTGGTGAAAAGACGCATCTGCTGGGTGTCTCTGTTGAATGTTTCTTGGGAAAGAGAAAGAAAACAGCAGCCTCAACTGCTGCTGCTACCTCAGAAACCTTGCTTCCAAGAAAATTTAAAACAGAGCCTCTCTCCTCAGCAGCAGCCAAAAGAGAAACACCCTTCATCTCAGAAGAAGACAGACAGCGAGACGTAGTAGAAGAAGAACGAAGGTTTTGCTGCTGCTGTTGCTGCATGCGGCTTCAAGGCCTCGCAGGCAAAGCGTGACTCTCGCTGCTTCACGCGCAAACAGCAAAGCTTGAGACGCAGACCTTCTTCTACCGAACTCACTCACATGTATATCGGGAAACATATACATGCATGCATGCACTGCAGCAGCTAGAGATGAAATAAAAAATGCCCAGGAAGATCCTTTCTCCCATTGATAAACGCACTGTCTTTCCTCAGACTATAGCTCTCTTGGTAAATATGGGTGTGTACATATGTATATATATGTGTAGAGAGATGTATGTATATATATATATATATATATATATATATGAAGATGTACATATATATATATATATATATATATATATGTAAATGTATATATATATGGAGATGTATATATATGGAGTTGTATATATACGCAGATGTATATATATGCAGATGTATATATATGAGGTGGATAACTCTATGAGAGCGCGAGCGCATTGCTGTGAACTGCATGCGCGCACGCAGAGAGGCAAATGAAGAAGTTTCAGAGAAGATATAGAAAAAGAAGAAGAAGCTTCCGAAAAAGAAGAAGATTCTGAAGGCGTACTTTTCCATCGCGTGTGAGGGAATGCAACTGCAGGAGGGCACCCTGACACTTCCTCGTCGCAATGTCCTGCAGCAGCAACAGCGGGAGACGCATGCAGAGATGATAATATAGCCGCCAAACAACAACTACATCTTTCTCCTTGCATGCAAAGAAGAAGCAATCACTAACGTATCGAGAAAAGCCTTTCACTCTGTCCAGTGTCGCACTTCCTGCTGCTAAAATCACCTCCCACCGCAGTCACGCCTTCTTACACTTCTCGCTGCCAAGCTACCTTGCTGCTGCTGCTGTTCTGCTGCTGCTGCTGCTGTTCTGCTGCTGCTGGTGCTGTGGATGCCTTACGATGTGTTGGAAGAGCTGCTGCAGCACCAGAGGGATGTTCTTCTCGGGAGGCAGGATGATGGAAGAAGGGAGGTTTGCCTGCATGCAGCAGCACGCAATCCAGCAGCGCCCAACAACTGAAAGAGACTTCCTCACGCGAAGACCTCTTCTTGCTGCTGCTGCTTCTTCTTTTTCTCTGCATGCATTGCTGTTGCTGCTGCTGCTATTTCGTGTTGGTGTAGACTAAACTTAATGCTTGCACTTGCGGTGTTGTGCGATGTCAATGTTTCACGCACGCTGCTGTTGCTGCTGCAGTCCCCGCATGCCAAGACGTGCAGCAGCAGCAGCTGCTGGTGCTGCTCGGTGGAAGAGACTGCCAAAGAAATTCTCTATATCCTTCGAAAGCACTGGAATTTTTTTTCAACTTCCAGCAGATGAGACGCTTCTTCGCAAGTTCAACAGAAATTCACCGACGTCACGACAACTGCCTTTGCCTCGCTGTTGTGCTGCATGCAATGCGAAGTGGAAAAACCGCAGGGAAGAGAAGAAGAAGAAGAAGAAGAAGAAGCAAAAGACATTTCCACCGAGAAGACAGAAAGAAGAAGGAAAACGCGACGAAAAGAGAGACAGAAACAATTAACGAGCAATTCAGGCGCAGACCTTTATTTCTTCCTCCGTGCTGCTGGGTTTCAGGTGTACAGACACCGCAAGTTTGGGATGAAGCGGCTCCAGACCGCTGCAACGCAAACGAACGCATGCACAAGCGAACACACGTCTTCTCTCTCTCTGCTTCACCTCCGAGCGGTTTCCAAACACATGCATGCAGGCATGTCTGAGCCTCATTTTCCTCCTTGCTTCGATGTCGAAACGTAGAGCTGTATATCTATCTATCTATCTATCTATCTATTTATCTATATATATATATATATATCTGTCTATCTATCTATATATTTATATATATATATATATATATAGAGAGAGAGAGAGAGAGAGAGGGAGAGAGATGTAAGTATGTGTCTGTCAAAGTTCACATATGTATATATATGTATAAGTAGAGCTGTATATATATATATATATATATATATGGATGTGTATACGTGTGTATACGTCCTAGTGTTGAGAAGAGTGAAAAGCGAACAGAGAGGTCGGTTTGCACGTGAAGAAAAGCGAAACATTTCAGAAGAGAAAGAGAAATGATCAAGCGCGCATGTAGACACATGTAGATTGCCAGTGAATCAACAGGCGAAACAATTTCCAGCCGCAGAAGAAGTTCAATAAAACACCGTCAGCAAGTCACACCGACAGAAAAGTAAGTCTAATATATACATAGAGGTATGACTTCTTTTAGGTTGCTGTCGAAATGAAGTATTTGTCAGAAGACCTGAAGATTCACCAAAAAGTCTTTATTGATCGAGGCAATCTGCGAAAATGGAAGTGAACGCGGTAGGTGAGAAGGAGGCAGCAGCAGCAGCAGGGAGAGCAGCAGCAGGAGGGAAAGCAGCAGCAGGAGGGAGAGCAGCAGCAGGAAGGGCAGCAGCAGCAGGAAGAGCAGCAGGAGTGAGAGCAGCAGGAGGGAGAGCAGCAGCACTAGCAACAGTAGTAGCATCAGCAGCAGTAGCGGCAGCAGGAAGAGAAATAGCAGCATCTGCATCAATAGCAGCATCAACAGCAGAAGGATGAGGAGCAACAGGGGAAACTTACTTGGAGAGAGATTCGTTGAAGCTTCTTTCATAATTGCGCATGTTTCCTCGAGATAGGGGCTGAGGGAGAACACACACATGTGCATGCAGCAGAGAGATACAGAGGCGGCAGCAGCAGCAGCAGCACTTCAAACAGCAGCAGAAGCAGCAGCACGCGCTACTAAAAGCGAAGGAGGGAGACACTCTTGTAACTGTCCGCAGCAGCAGCAGTACTGTTTGATGCAGCGTTTGCAGCAGCAGCAGTACCGGAGCGACGCAGGAGAGTCATCGCTGCAGATCAGCAGCAGCAGTTGAAAAAGAGACCCTCACACAAGAAGCAGAGTCATGCAAGTGCATGTATTCCTCCTGCGAAAGATCACTGCAGCTGCATTGCATGCAGACTGCGAGAAGCAACCACACGCCTATAAACAGCAGCAGAGAGAAGATCTCAACTCCCTTCAAAAACATGTCTATATGTTTGTTTGTATATATATGTAGATGCCTTTGTTACTGCTTTCTTGCTCCTTCTCTCTCTTTCTTTCTTTCTCTCTCTCTCTCTCTCTCTCTGTGGTTAATATGTATAGCATATGTCTACATATATATATGTATATATATATATAGATGTCTGTTACGAACGCGTAGAGGAGGGAAGCAGAAAGAAAGATGTGCGAGCAGAGAGAAGGAAGAGAAGGAAAGGAGGAAAGTAGAAGACCTGAAGGTTTTCTATTGGGAATATAGAAATACTCCTGGGGACTGTGGTTTGCGCGTGTGTGTGCTGCTGACGCAAGTGCGAGGATGATGCTGCTGCCGTTGCATGCGCAGCAACAACCTACGAGCAAATCTCTATTGCTGAAGCGGTTGATACCCAGCCAGAAGGAGACCCCTTGCTGCAGCTGGAGATCTCCTGCTGTTTGTCTCTCTTCTTTATCTTCTGCCTTCTGCGTCCGAAACATTCTTGCTGCAGCTTCAGCAGTGCCCTTGCTGGTGCTTTTGTTTTTGCTGCTGCTGCTGCTGCTGCTGTGGATTTTGCTGCAGCTGCGTCGCTGCTGCTGCTGCTGGTCGCAGCTGCTGCTGAAGTTGCTCGACGTTGCCAGCAGCAACATCGCATGCAACGGCAAGTAGATGCAGCCTGCTGCGCGCAGTAGCTGCGATCCCTTCCCCGTGCATGCAACAGCAGCAGCAGCACTGTCCGGTGCTTCACGAGCAGCACCACAGTTCTTCTTCGCAGAGACCGCAGCAGCAGCGCTCTCCAGAGAAGGCACTTCTTCTAAAGGAGAAGCAGCAGCAGCATTAGCAGCAACAGCAGCATGAGACGCAAAAACAGCAGCAGAACGCTCAGAGACAGCAGCAGAAGTCAGGTCAATCCGCGACTGTGCTACAGCCGAGAAAGCAGGGAGAGGAAGGGAGGTGTTTTGTTTGGAAAGGCGTCTCGCTTGCGAGCTGATAGAGGAAGATGCACTGAGCAGCAAATCTGGACGCATGCACGATGAAGCGCGTCTGTTGCGGCTCACAGTGCTGCTGCTGGTGCTGTCACTCCGCCGAAGACGACACCTGCTGCTGTTGCTTTCATCACAGAAAAATGTAATCCGCAGAACCTGCTGCTGCAGCAGCAAACAGCAAACAGCCTCACAGAGCAACAGCAGCAGCATCAAAACAGCAGCAGCAGCAGCACCGACGGCGCAACAACATCAAAGCAGCCACAACAAAGCAGCATCGACAACAAAGGCGCAGCAGCAGCAGATTCGCAGCAGCAGCAGATTCGCAGCAGCAGCAGATTCGCAGCAGCAGCAGATTCGCAGCAGCAGCAGATTTGCAGCAGCAGCAGATTCGCAGCAGCAGCAGCAGCATCCAAGCCAAGGCACCACGCCGGAGTGACTTCAGTAGCAGCAGGAGACAAGCAACAGCAACAGGAGCTAAAGGAAAAATTTCTGAGCACGTAAACAGCAGCAAAGATCATGTATGTGCTGCTGTTCTTTGTAAATGAAGCTTCGTTGTTTGACAGTCTCCTACGGAGGAGGCAGGACTGCATCCACTGGAAGATATTCTCCCAAAAGTAAAACAGCAGCAGCAAATGCCCAAGAGTCTATTTTCCCCTCATGAAGGCCGTAGTAAAGGAGAGAAAGAGAAATATGAAGCGATTCCACAAGCAGCAGCTTCCACAGCTGCAAAGGTAACGAAATGCATGCGTTCGTTATGCATGCAGCTGTTACATAGGCGGTTGTTGTGCATGCGTGGGCATGCACATGCAGTTGCTGCACATGCACGCAGTCGTCACGGGTGCATGCAGCGCCTAGGCATGCAGTCGTCATGCCTGCGTGCAGTGGTGAGGGATGATGCATGCAATTGTTATGCATGCGCAACTGGGCGTCTTTGCTGGAGTGCTGCACTTTACTCCTCCAAAAGTAGACGCAGGGAAGACCCAGCAAGCTGAAGAAAAAGAAGAGGAAGAAAGCAGCAGTCAAGGAGAAGAAGCTTTCTTCTCTCGCGTGAAACAGCAGCAACCCTAAACCAGCAGCAGCATCTATATGAAGAGGGCATGCATGCGTCCGTAGGAAAACATACGCGAAACTTGGTGATGCTGCAGCCTGTTGCTCCAGGGCATTGAAGTGAAGGATTTGCTGCTGTTTCTTCTTCTGTCTCCTTTCCTTTGTCTGGGAGGGAAGAAGCAGCAGCAGCAAGAGAGATTGAAGAGGTTAATTCAGCTGCAGCAGCAGAAGCCAATGAAAAACTTCTCCCCCTGCTCCTGCTGAGGCGAGTCGTGCTGCAAGGCCGCCCGCGAGGCTGCTGCTCAGCAGAAGGAAGCAGCACTTCGAACGGAAAAAAAGCTGCTGCATGCATCTGCTGCTGCTCCTCCTGTCTGCTGCACTCCAACAAATCCACCCGCATTTCAACAAATGTGCACTTCACCTGCCGGGGTTCATGAAGTTGGATTGCCAGCCTCTGCTGCTGCTGCTGCTGCAACGCCTGCTGCTTCTGCTGCGCCCCATGCTGCTGCTGCTGCGATTCCCCCTGCTGCGGATGTAGCCTCTCCACCACCTGCTGCAGCTGCGATTTCTGCTGCTGCTGTGATTCCTCTTGCTGTTGCGATTCCTGCTGTTGCTGCAATTTCGGGTGCTGCTGGAGCTTGTTCTCCCCCTGCTGCTGCTGTGACCGCTGCGGATTCTGTTCGTCAGGAAATGTGTCGAGTTTCTGCTGGATATGCTGTTGTTGAAGCCCGTGCTGCCCTTGTTGCTGCAGCTGCTGTTGCTGCTGCTCCGTTTTTTCTTGTGTCTGTGGCCCGAGCAGTTGTTGTTCAGCGTCTCCTCCTCCTCCTCGCTGTTGCTGCTGTTGGTTGTTCCCTTGCATTTTAACAGAGAAATGAGGTTTCTCTGGCTCGCTGCAGCAGTCAGCAGCAACAAATTTACATACGAAAGAAGAAAGTCCATCATCCACTAGCGATGCTGCTGCTTGCCCATACGCTGCTGTTGCTTCTTCATCAGATCCTGCTGTTTGTCGATCTTCCTCTGCTGCTGCTGCTCCTGCATCCGTCCTGGGCCACTGCGAAATCGTGCTAGATGTCTCTGTTGTAGCAATTCCTTTTTCTGCAGTGCTGTTGCTGCTGTTGCATGCGTGCAGCTGCTGCGGATGAAGAGCCTTTCTTCTCTGTTCTTCTCTTTCTTTCTCTATTCCTTTTGCTTTCTTTTCTTCTTCTCTGGCATACGGAAAAGTGCATGCCTGCTGTTCACTGGAAAGAAAGCTGCTGCTGCATACTGCGTCTTGCAACTGTCCCTCCCACTGCGCCTCCTGCTGCCTCTCTCCTGCTGCTGCTTCTCCCTCAACGCACACATGTTTCCATTGCTGCTGCTGCTGCTGTATGATCTGCCTTTGTTGCTGCTGCTGTATGATCTGCTGTTGTTGCTGCTGCTCCTTCTCGGGTAGATGTTGCTGCAGTCTCAGCGCATGCTGCGTGAAGTCCGGGATGCATAATGCATGATGGTGATATCGTCCTTCCTGCTGCTGCTGCTGCTGCTTCTGCTCCAGCGTCAGCCCCGCTTCCTGAGCTCCTCTTCCTTGCTGCTGCTGTTGCGCTTGAGGTTGCTGCTGTTGCTCTTGGGGTTGGTGCTGCAGCATCGCCAGCTGAAGGCGATCCTCCGCTGCAGCAGCGCAGTTCTGCCTCAGTGTCTGCTGCTCTTCCTGCTGGCAGGTATTGTTTGGTTGCCTGCTGAAAGCCTCTTTCTGCTGCTGTTCCTGTTTTTCCTTGTTCAGGCAAGCAGCAGCAGCAGCAGCACACACATGACGCTCCTTTGTTCCTTGCTCAGCTGCAGCAGCAGCAGCGGCCCCCTGAGAAACAGAAACAGCAATATCTATTTGCTGGTGTAGCCCGGCGTCTACACCGATGATGTCCTTTGCTATCGCAGTTCCTCTTGCTGACTCGTCCAGCAGCTGCTGCTTCTCAGTTGCTGCTGAATCTCCTGCTGCTGCCTTGTCCATGTGCTCCTCCAGCACCTCTCCACGCGCTGCAGATCTTCGATGTCCTGCTGCTGTCTGCTGCTGACCTGCTGCTACCGCTGTTTCGGCATACGAACAGGAATGTTCTCTCCCTGTCCCTGCTGTGCTGCTGTTACAACTGCTGCTAAAGCTCCGCCGCGTAAGACGACGGTGCGCTCTTTTCCTTTTGTGACTGCTCCTTCTGCTGCTGTTACTCCCACTACTGCTGCTGCTGCTGGTCTCGCTGCTGTTGCTCTCCACGCTGCTGCTACGCTTCTCCCTTCTTCTTCTTCTTCTGTCAGCATTGCTGTTGCTCTCCGCTCTGCTGCTGTTGGTCTCCCCTCTGATGCTGTTGGTCTTCCCTCTGCTGCTGCTGCTACTGCTGTTGCTGTTGCGGGTGCTGCTGTTGCTGTTGCAGTTGTTGCTGCTCAAGCTGGAGGTCCTTGCGGCGAGCTGTTCGTTCTGCGGTTGCTGCTGCAAGAGCGATCGTTTCCTTTCTTTTGAAATGGGCGTTGCATGCAACGAGGAAGAAGTTAAAGTAAAAGAAGAAGCGAAAGCAGAAGCGGTTTCTGGCTGGCTGAGAGAGCGTCTGGCGGCTGAGGCAGCTGCTGCTGCAGCAGCTGCTGTGACACCTCGGACAGGCGCTGATTCATCTTTTCGATTCATCCCGCTTCCCAGCAGCAAAAGAGAAACCGGCTGCCCCACAGAGGCACTGAGCCAAGACTGAAGTGAAGCAGAAGAAACAAGGGATGATTGAACAGCAGCAGAAGCAGCAGCAAACGGCGAAGCAGCAGCAGCAGCAGGACGTGGGGGAGCAGCAACAGCAACAGCAGGAGCAGGAGTAGTCGTAGCAGCAACAGCAGGAGCACCAGCAGCAGCAGTAGGAGCAACAGCAGGAGCACCAGCAGCAGCAGTAGGAGCAACAGCAGGAGCACCAGCAGCAGCAGTTGGAGCAACAGCAGGAGCACTAGCAGCAGCAGCTGGAGCAACAGCAGGAGCACCAGCAGCAGCAGTTGGAGCAACAGCAGGAGCACTAGCAGCAGCAGCTGGAGCAACAGCAGGAGCACCAGCAGCAGCAGTAAAGAGAGTTGTCTCTTCTCTGGGGGCCGTGGAGAGTTCTTCTGCAGCAGCGACTGTGCATCCGGTTGAAACAGAAAGAAAAGGGATATGTATTTCTTTTGCTGCTGCTGCTGCAGGAGTGTGTGCGGAGAGACCAGCTGCAGAAGCAGACGCAGCTGCACTAGTAGACTCTTCTTGTAACGCAGCAGTGCTGACGAGCTTCGAAGCAAAGGACCGCTTCTCCCCTGCTGCCGTTGGTAGACAAGTTGCTGTTGGTGGTAGGATCTCTGCGACAGGTCCTGCTGGTGTTGCTACTGCCTTCTTCGCGACGGGCAGCAGCGCAGAGGGAGTCTTTGTATCTGCGCCTGCTGCTGTTGCTACTGCAGGAACATCGGCAGAGACAAAGTCCTCAGATGTTGCTGCTGTTGCAGTGACTGCTCCGCAACCTACAGACGGGAAACAGCTACGTTGCAAAAAAAATCCAAAAGGATCTCCTAATCTCTCTTCAAATTCCCTTTCTGACAACTCCTTCGCTGCTACTGCTGCTGCTCCTGAGGCTCTTGCAATCAATGCTGCTGCTCCTTCATTTGCTCCATCCCCACCTGAAATAGTAGCTGTCCCCCCTACTACAACTTCTCCGCCTCCTGCTGCTAACGAGGCTGCTGCTGCTTCTGCTGAAACGTCTGCTGCTGGCGCAGTCTTTGCTGCTGCTTGCAGACACGCTGCTGCTCGAAGAATCTCTGTCTCTCCTGCTGCAGTTCCTCCTGAAAACCCCACAACAGCTGCTGCGTCTTCCTCCGTTGCTATTGCTCTCCCTCCTCCTGCTGCTACTCCCTCTCCTGCTGCTACTCCCTCTCCTGCTGCTACTCCCTCTCCTGGTGCTGCTCCCTCTCCTGGTGCTGCTCCCTCTCCTGCTGCTGCAGCAGTGGCCTCATCCACAAGCGATGTCTTAGTAGAACTTTTGCTGATCTGCTGCTCCTGCGCACCCTCTGTTGGTGTCTGCCCCTCAGCACCAGCGCTGCAAATAAACTTTTCCATTTTCATCGAGACAATCCCCACGGTCGACGGACGCCGATTCCTGATGCTGCTACTGCTGCCCGCAGTGCTACTGCTGCTTCCAGCACTGCTGCTGCTGTCTATGCTGCTGCTACCGGCATCAGGCCACTGAAGTATCTCTTTTGCTGTTGTCTTTCTCTGATTGGGGGGGATAGAGCCTTCTACTGTTGCCTGGCGTCCACTTCCTTCTTCTTCTTTTCTTCCTCTTTGCTGCGTTGCGCGGTCACATGCCTCTTCCAACCAATCAATGCTGCAGCTGTTTTCTGCTGCCTGGACCTCTGATGCGCTGGTGCATGCGTCTACTTCTGCTGTATCCTTCATTTTCACCTCAGAAGCAAATATAGAAGCAGCGCGATCAGCAGCAGCAGCCGGATCAGCAGCAGCAGCGCGACCAGCAACAGCAGCCGGATCAGCAGCAGCAGTCGGGTCAGCAGCAGCAGCAGCAGCAGCAGAAACAGTAGCAGGCTCAACAGCAGCAGCAGCACCAGAAACAGCAGGAGGCTCAACAGCAGCAGGCTCAACAGCAGCAGCAGGAGCAAGATCAGCGGCAGCAGCAGGCTCCACAGAGGGTGAGGTTTGTGTTAGCAGCAGCGAAGGTGTTGATGCTGCGCTGTTTGTTGCTGCTTCTGATAGTGCAGTGATTTCATTCTTTCTTTGCTGCCAGGACGAGGTTTTGTGTTTCTTTTGAAGATCTCGTTCGCTTGTGTTTGCAGTCGCTGCTGCTGCTGGAGGAAGAGGAGGAGGAGTCGAGGGAAGACAAGTGGAAGAATTCATTTTCACTGACTCATCTCCTGCTGATGCAGATGTGACGCTTACAAACGCAGCACCAGGCCACAGTGACGCTGCTTCTTCAAATGTCTCTTCCATTGCGACCTTCTGCTGCTGCTCTCACTCTTCTGCTGCTGCTGCTGCGGTTTCGTACTGCTGCTGCGTCATATATTGCTGCTGGTCCTTCTCTTCCTTCTTCTCTGCCGAAGCTGCTGTCAGTGGCTCTGCTGCTGCTGATTCTGCTGGTGCTTAGTCTGCTGCTGCTGCTGCTGATTCTTCTTCTTCTTCTAAGGAGATATTGCTGCTGTCCAAGTCGCTAGAGTTCGCCGCTCTCTCTATCTCTCTCAGGGCCGACCCACGGCTCTCTGTGTCTGCACTCCACACACATTTATTGCAACCACAGAGTAGTCCCTGGGAATGTAGAACTTTCTCTTCTTTGATTTCTTCTTTATACGCCGGGATACGCTGCGTCACCTATATATATATATATATATATATATATATATATATATATATATATATATATATCTGCATATCTATATCTATATATATATATATATATGTGCATATACATAGAGAACGGTGTCTACCTGCGTATATATGTAGGTCTCTGTGCCTGGATGATGTCCCTGGATGTGTGGATATCTCTATATATATACATACGAATATATATATATATATATATATATATATATATATATATATATATATATATATAAATATATCTTATTACCTATGTACACAGGCATATACATCTACATGTAAATATAGTCTTTTTAGATATCTTGCTATGTGACTGTTTGCGTGAAGAAGATGTGACGCAAGGATATGAAAAACGCGAGAAAGACAGCGCGAAAGAATAGAACTTGGGTAAAAAAGGGATTTTAAATAAGTCAAAGGACGCATATGCGTGGTTTGTGTGCACCTATATGCAGATATATAGATATATATATATATATATATGGATATTTATGTGGATATCTATATGGATTTATATATGAATATCTACAATGGGTATATATACATATATATATATATATATATATATATATATATATATATAGGAAGAGATGTCGCGAGAGAGAGATATGGATATATGCATGTAGAGAGAGAAAAAGGTTTGTTGAGGGAGACAGAGACCGAGGGGGGTGAGAGATATATTGGGAGATAGAGAGAGAAGCACGCAAGAGGAAGACGGACAACAACGAGGGGAATTGGAAGATCTGCTGAAAGGGGCAATTCAAAATCAAGACGTAGACAGAAGAGATCTTGCTGTGGACAGCATCCCACGGTAGCCTGCTTCTGAACGCGCGCGTCTGGACATGTGTTTCTGTAAGGGTGGAAAAATGCTTCTTTCCGACGAGAGAATAAAGAAAAAAAGGGTTAAAGTACGTTGTCGTGTCACA
>CATKUM010000560.1:0-21657 GCA_949786405.1 Onychomys arenicola
ACACGATAGTGTACTGTTGCTTCCAAGGGACTACTGCTTCCAAGGCCGTTCCAAGAGACTGCAGCTTTCAAATGATTGCTGCTTTTGATGCTGCCGATACTAGTACTGCTGCAGCTGCTGATTTTGCTGCCAGGATTGCTGCGCTTGTCATTACCGCTGTCGCTGTACCCAGCAATACTATTCTTATACAGTCTTCCTGCGCTGTTGACTGCGGTGCTGCTGCACTGCTGCTGCCTCAGTGGTGCTGCTATGTTGGCCGCTGCTGCTAAGATCAACAGTTTCACTGCTTCTAACGCTGATGATGTTGCTGCGATGGCGACCCTAGTTTTATCGGTGCTGCTAGAATACAGGCTGCGTAGAGATCGTTGTTGGAGACTGCTTTGCGCATCACGCATGAAGCCGCGAGGGCGTATATTTTATATATATATATATATATATATATATATATATACCTTTTGCGCCTGTGACTTCGACGACACTGCCAGTGCACTAGTGAGGTTGCTGCTACAGCCACAACGCATCGCAAGCTATTCGGTAGAAAGTTGAGTGTGAGTGACACACGCTTCCTGATCAAATGGTGAGATAAGGTACAGCAGGCAAGTTCGCGGAGATGTGCTTGTAGTATACGCATATATACATATATATATATATATATACATACCGGCTGCTCGCTATATTGAGGTCTTTACATGTTTTTGCAAATATATGTATATATCTCTTCACGCAACTGTTTGTATACGTGGATAAAGGGGGCTTTGTGTTGTACAATTATTCTACTTGGAGGGTCTTGCAATTTGTTGAAACAGTGTTCATTGACAAGTGAATTGGTCTCGCTATATTCATCGTGATAACGATACCGCTCGGGGAAGCGGTAGAGACGTCTCTATCGAAACATTGACTTTTGCATTTTCGAGCATCCGCTGCAACACCTGGAACAGCCAACCATCTGCGTGTGGTTACTATTGCTGCTGGAGCTCTCGCTGATATGAGTCATCAGTGATTCTTCGAAGCTTTCAACGAAGCGGATGTTTCTGCATTGGCAGGGGTTCTGCCCCTTTAAAGAGTGAAGACGCTTAGACATATGTCGATAGTAACTGGATTTGTTTATGTCTCCATATAGATAGTGGGACATGTAATATCCTCGTGTACGTAGTAGATATGTGTTTATCTCCGTGTACGTAGTTCAAATATTATATATATATATATATATAGCTTTTATGGGAGGATACGTTGGCGTATACGAAAGGCGGAGGAGAATGGAACAGAGTTGTTGCTATTCAAATCTTCTCCGCGACGCATCGTTGCTAAGTCACCGTATTTCCGTCACATGCAGCATTCATCTAGCACGTCACCAGGAAGAAGCTGCAGACGTATTGTGCTTTTCCGAAACACGCAGATCTTCGAAGTTATCTGCAACCGCCTTGTCTTCTGAATGACTCTTCATGTACAGTCGCCTTATCTGATTAATAAGATTTTCGAAGACATGCTCCATGAGGGTCTTCCGCGTATTCGCATGCATGCACATACAGTGCAATCTACTTGGAGTCTCCCTGATTGTTGACTTGTGCTTTCGTTATTGTTACAAGAATTTTTTGCTATTTTTACATGGGAACCGTCAAGAGCGCCTTCCACCAATCATAAATACCTAACATATCTCTTCTGCTAGCTTTCGAAAAACAAATTCGGCTTTCTACCATTTTGCAGTTCATGTCTCCGCTGATCACCATAGTACCTGCTTATGTCCATTCCACTGCATGCATGAGATCTGTTACTGGAATACACAGCCACTACGTTGTTCCCAGTAGCCAAGCCGTCATCTAAGATATACGTGTATATGTAGCTGTGTAAATGACGTATGTAAAGAAATGAAAGTATTTACATTTCCTTTACATATATACATATATAATATAGAGAGTGGTCTCATCCGATAAGAACAGAGTACGTATGAATGTGAATAATCATGAACCAAACTGTTGAGGAAGGGCGGTCACATTCCCACAGGACTAGAATAAATCCGAACAACCAGATACGGCAGCTTCTCTCTCCAAGGCAACACATTTGCACCGCAGCCAAGCTGCAACCAGAAACAATTCTGTCCCACGTAACTCTATGAAGTTATGAACAAGCGAGAATACAGAGATGCTGAGACTTCTTTAGCATCAATGTAAACCACCGGGTGTTGTTGCTGTGTGGATGCGTTTCATATATGCACATGACTGCCGTCCGCTTTGGTAATATTTGTGTCGCCTGCGTTGATGATGGTCGCTGGTTCGTTCTTCTCTTGGATAAAAAATATCTATACACGAAATCTACTTGAGCACCGCAACTGAAAGAAAGGTATTACTTTCCTTGCAGCGATCTCATTTAGACGCGCCGTGGTGATACGATTCTACGCACGGAAGTATATATATATATCCTATCAGATAAGTGTGCATTCTCTTGCTCTTTTTCGCTAAAACACCGTGGCTGCCTAGCATATCCACAGGCAAGCGTGTGTCTCGTGTTTGCATGCAGCTGCACGCCTCTACATCGACACATATGTAACGCGTGTCGGTGTTGCAGAAGGACGCGGACTCAGATATCCACATACATATATAGAGACATATAAGTATATATATAGCGAGAGATAGCGAGTCATACATTCTCCGGAAAAAAAAAAAGCATTGACGCGGTGTTTCGCAACTGCCTTCAACACAGGCGTCTCTTGTAGTTTGTCCGGGAGGCTGTTTTCAATATCTTGACAACTGCTTTATGTAGATCATATATCCATATCCGAGTTGGACATGCATGTCGTTTTCGCGATTCACATATCCTTAGATGTTTACATCTCTTGAATCAACGTCTGTATTTCTCTCCATACGTATGTGAATGCCCACCCACATGTTCTCTCCTTCACAAACAAATTCACTGTTACAAACATGTGCATCTCAGCACTTTCTTGTTTGCCATGAGCCTGAAAACTACATGCCCGTAGCGTTTACCGTGAAAATCGCCTATGATACGTTGTGATTTCCATATATATATATATATATATATATATATATATATATATATATATATATATATATATATGTCTCTCTCTCTCTCTCTCTAATATATATATATATATATCGCCGCTGTCAGAGAAAACTTTGTGTGACTTGGAGATACCTCTCCTGATGTCAGACCAAGAACAGTGCATTGTTGCTGTTACTGGCTCCAGGTGAATCTGGTCTGGGGTTCGATATCGATGTTAATATCACGTGGGGGATTCGCTTTTTTTGCTGCTCAAGGAAGAACAAGTGAAACGCGATAAGTGTGTCTGTCCGCGGGGACGTATGCAGCGTCGATGGGAGAAGTCGTGTTTGCTGCATTGAGTGAGTAAGTAGAGAGGGCCTTCTCTGCGACTGTGCGTTCGAAAAGAACGGAGAGAAGGCCATTGCATGCAATGAGCTGCAGCAACTTCCAGCGGAAGTCAGCCGCCAGCAAATCAACGCGTAGCTTCAGCCAGCGACTTAACGCATGCAGTGCGTGCAGCAGAAGCAGAGCTATACGCGCAGCGGGAGCGAGAAACAGTCGCTGCAGCGCATGCAGCAGCAGCAGCAGCAAGCCAGGGAAAGAAGGAGTAGCAGGTGTCTCGGGTGCTGTAGCAGAGCAAACTCCAAGAGCAGATGGTAAAGGAAACGGATGTGAAGCGTAGAAAGAAGAATGTTCTTCAGTAGCAGCAGCAGGAGAAGAAGAAGACGGATAAGATCGCAACAAAGGGATCTCCTTTAATGCTGCCGGGATCTCTCGTGCTGCTGCTGCTGCTGCAGCAGCTGCAGCACCAGCGTGACGACGCAGGTCATTCGGCAACAAGGAAGAGGCAGGGGTGAGCAGCAGCAGCAGCAGCAGCAGCAGCAGCAATATCAGTAGTATCAGTGTCATAGTGCATTGGATTCGCTGCTGGCACCGGCGCATGCAGCAGCAGATGATGATGAAGGCCAGAAGACATGAGAGCGAAAGAAAGAAGAAAGAGAAGGGGCGACCAGAGGAAGTGGAAGAGGAAGAGGAGGAGAGAAGCAGGCAATATGAGCAGCAGGCACACCACCCCAAGGAGAAGCAGCATAAGCGCAGAGCACAAACGGTTCGTCCAAATGCCTGAAACGCAAAAGGAATTCAACACAACCACACAGCAGCAGCCCAGCCTGTTGCAAGAAAAAAGAGGCCACCTCCGCCCGTCTTTCATCACTCTCGAGAATAGAAGAAGAATATATCCTCTTCGCAGTTCACTTCCCTCCACTTATACATGCCGATGGGCCTTCAGACATCACAAACAAATCAAGGAATATATATATATATATAAATATATATATATGTATAAGTGTATATGTTGTCTGTTGGGTTTACAGGCGCGTAGATATAGGGAGACAGAGAGACCTGAAGTTTGACATGTGGATCTGGATAAAAACAGGAAACTGTCGTTTTGGCACAGGGACAGAGAGATGGTTCGAGGAAAGAAAGCCTTCTCACCCCCACTGGTGCGCAGCTGATCTACAAACAAACCTTCCCCTATGTATGGTGACATACAAACAGAGAGGATCGTTGAACAGCTACACATATACATATATATATATATATATATATACGAGAGAGAGAGAGAGAGAGAGAGATGGATATAGAGAGAATGAGGTAAGCGGTCATTGGAACATAGTCTATCTTCTCGTAGACATGTAGAAAGAGATAGGCAGATACAGAGAGACACAGATGTAGACGTCTACATATCTATCTCTCCCTCACTTTCCCTCTTTCTCTCTCTCTCTCTCTATATGAATGTGGGTGAATGCGAGGAACTTGCCTTGTCTCCAGGGACTGCTGGAGACGCTGAAGGCTGCGCAAGCGAAGACATACTGCGCAGCAGAGACAAGGAAGAGAACGGTATTATCCATCCCTATCAAATCTGCTTCATCGTCAGCATCTGCAGCAGCAGCAGCAGTCGAGAGAGAGGCAGCAGCACAGCAGGCAGCTGCACCCAAGAAGGCGTCGCAGGAACGCAACAGCAGCAGCAACAGAGCGAAAATCAACTCAGAAGCAGCACCCACAGACACAACAACAAGAACTCCAAAAGCAGCAGTTGGAGAAGCAGCAGTTGGAGAAGCAGCAGTTGGAGAAGCAGCAGTTGGAGAAGCAGCAGTTGGAGAAGCAGCTGCAGCAGCAGCAGCGGGAGAAGTAGCAACAGTATCAGCGGGAGAAGCAGCAGCAGCAGCGGGAGCGGAAGAGGAACTTGTTGCAGACGATAAGAAGCAGCAGCAGCGGTTTTCGACTGCAATGTCATTCAGCAGGAGAGAGAGCAGCTCCTCCAGGGACCAGTAGCAGGTGCAGCAGGAGGAGCTGCAGCAGGAGCAGCAAGCGCGAGACGCATCGCTGGAAGGAGAAGAAGAAGAAGCAACAGCAGTTGGGGAGGAGCATACCCGAGTTGTTCGAGGGCGAGGCAGGATTGTAGAAAGGCTGCCAGTGAAGAAAGGCCAAGGAAATGAACTGGAAAGAGATATGCAGCGCGATCTGTTCACAAATACCAACACACCCCAGTCTGTCAAATGTTCGAGTGTATGCACACCGCAAAAAAATCTCTGCGCGTCGACAGCGTTCGCCAGAAATGATGTGTTTGACCCTCATATCCCCGCTGTCCATCTGCATGCATGTCGAAAGAGGTTGAAAGAGACAAGAAAGACTACTTGCGACGGCTTTTGGGGATTCACCGTCTCGATGAAATATCATCATCATCATCATTAAGACAGCAGTTCACGCACGTAAAGACACATGCATCTTCTTCGAAGAAAACCGTTCCCCTCGAGAGACCTACATATGAAGCAGAGAGCAAAAGAAACAGAAATCGCGAAACCGACGTAGACAGAAGTATAATGACTTGTTACTGGGACGAGGCCTCCGTTCACCTTCTTCGGATATACACTGTATAAGAGATATATATACGTGTATATATATATATATATAGAGAGAGAGAGAGAGAGAGATGTCCATAGACGCATGTATATATATATATATATATATTATATATATATAAACACGTCGCTACGTAAGCAATTTCTTTTGTGACTGTGCTGTATCGAAATGAGATCTAAAAGGAGATAGAGAAATAGGTGCATTCTGTTCACGAGTATATATATAGGAAGGATATATCGGACCGTAGTAGAACATCGATGGATATATATCTACATATATATATATATATATATGCCTTCATAGTTGTATAAGCGTCTCTTTCTGTCTATTGCTCTCTATATGTCTATCAGATAGACGTGCGTTTATGTATAGAAGGTTCAGGAGATATACGAGTCTACAGGCCTCCGCAGGAGGCAGAGAGAAGGGAGAAGTGGAAATGATATGACATGATTGTATATATAGAGAGAGAGAAAAAAAAAAGAGAGGAAAAAGAGAAAGAAAGAGAGAGATAGAGAGAAAAAGATGCGAAACATAGAGAGAGTTACACATATACTTAGAGAGACGTAGACAGAAGATACAGAGACATAGAAAGAAAGGTAGAGATATATTTACACAGAGAGAGCAAGTGAGAAAGAAGGAAAAACAAACAGAGAAGAGAGAGGAGTTTAGATATATGTAAACAAACGAGACAGAAGAGACAGGGAGACACAGACAGGGAGACAGGAGACAGAGAGAAGAGACGGAGCGACAGTGAGAGGAGACAGAGACAGAGTAGAGAGAAAGAGTCAGAAGTAGAGAGAGATCGAGATAGAGACAAAATGACAGAGATATAGAAAAGAAAGACTGTTTTGCCTTGCCTGGCCAAGCAAAGAAAGAAGAGCGGGACGAGACAGGAGACTGAGAGGGGGAGTGAAACGAGACAGCGTCGCCGCTGCATGCGTTCGTGTTAACGTGACCGACAGCGGTAATATCGTCAGCAGATCCACCCACATATACTGCAGCAGCAGCAGCAAAACAACAAACAGCAGCATGACAACTAGCAGCAGCATGACAACTAGCCAGCAGCAACAGCAGCAAGAACAGCGGCAGCAAGGCAAGGACCAGCGACAGCAGAAATAAGCAACAGCAGCAACACCAAAAGACTTGGCCTACATCATGCATGCAGCAGCTAACATCCCTAGCAACTGCAAGAACAACAGCGACAGAAGTCAGAACTGCAGACGCAGCAGCGAGAGGTCCAATAGTAGCCACAATAAGGGAATGAGCAGCAGCACCAGCAGCAATAGCAAGAGCAGCAGCAATAGCAAGAGCAGCAGCAATAGCAAGGGCAGCAGCAATAGCAAGAGCAGCAGCAATAGCAAGAGCAGCAGCAATAGCAAAAGCAGCAGCATTAGCAAGAGCAGCAGCAATAGCAAGAGCAGCAGCAATAACAAGAGCAGCAGCAATAGCAAGAGCAGCAGCAATAGCAAGAGCAGCAGCAATAGCAAGAGCAGCAGCAATAGCAAGAGCAGCAGCATTAGCAAGAGCAGCAGAACGAGTAAAGATTGACGCGGCAGTTGTTGCAGCAGTCACAGCAGACGCGCAAGAAGAGGACTCGCAGTGAGGAGCTGCAGCACAGGCAGCAGCAGCGAGCAGAAGCAAAGCTGCTGCAAACATCAGTATAAGCAGTGGAAGAGGTAGGAGGAGGAGGACCGCAGCAGTGGACAACCGCAACAGGAAAGTAGTGCCTCTTCAGCAGAAAGCACCAGCACCGGCAGGAGCGTCAGTAGTATGAGCAGCAGCAAAGGGCAGCACTAGCAGCAACAGCAAACAGAGAACCTGGAGCAGCAGGCAGCAGCATCCAAACACCAACACCAAGGAGCAGCAGCAGCAGAAACGAAAGAACAGAGGAAAGGGAAGTGCAGCCAGCAGCAGCAGCAGCAACACAGTCAGCAGTAGTACGAGCAAGACGAGCAGCAGCAGCAGCAGTAGCAGCAGCAGCACGCTCAGCGGCAGCAGCAGCAGCAGCAGCAACACATTCAGCAGTAGTAGCAGCAAGACGGGCAGCAACAGCAGCAGCGCAGGTAACAGAAGAAGCAGGGGCAGAAGCAGAAGTAGTTGTGAATAGCGTACTTGGGAGTCGGTAAAATTTCTTTTCTGAGCGAAGAGCAGCAGGACAGAGGTGAACTGCAGCACGGAATAGCAGGCAACGAACTTGAATGAAGAGAAACTATTGACAGTCATGCAGCGGCCTTCTCTCAGCACCTGCACGGCTGCCCAAAGAGACGTTGAGGAGAATGCTGCTGCTAAAGAGGCTCCGCCTCCTCCTCTTCCTTTGTTACTCTCTGCTCTAGCACATGCTGCTGCTGTAGGAAGACGTCCTTGCTGCCTAGCAGCAGTGGCAGCAGTGTGACAGGCGTGTGAAGTGACAGTTGCAGTTGCTCTCGACGATTCACAAGCAGATATTCGAGCAGCAGCAGCAGCAGCAGGAGGAAAAGGAGGTGTTTGAAGAGAACAAGTAGCAGCAGCAGGAGGAAAAGGAGGGCTCTGAAGAAAACAAGTAGCAGCAGCAGCAGCAGCGGCAGATGCCGAAGACGGGGCTGCTGCACCAGGAGCAGCAGAGCCTGGAAGAAGCCTCGCCGCAGCAAGAGTAGCAGCAGCAGCAGCAGACAACGGGGAAGGCGTCGGTGCACCCGAAGCAGCAGCAACATGAGCAGTAGAACATACCGGAGTAGGAATCTCTGCAACAGTAGCAGCAAACGTGTCAGAAGCGGAAGCAGCAGCAAGCGAGATGGAGCAGCAGGACGCCCCTGAAGGGCCGGAAAGAAAACTGCTTCTGTCGCCAGATGAATAGCCGTAGCGATGAGCAGCAGCAGCAGCAGCAGAGCCAGCAGCACCGCGAATCTGCCTGCTGTTAAAGGAGATAACAGAATCTGCGTGCGCTGGTGATATCTCTGAATGCATGGGGAGCACTGAAGCCTCTGATGCTACTACTGCTGTTGCTGCACGCTCGGCTGCATCGTCTTCGGTTGCTGCTCCAGGCAGTTCTACGCAGTCTTCCGCTGCTGGTCGAGGTGCTGCTGCTGCTGGTGAATTTGAAGAAGAAGAATACGCGTCGCCCTCCTTTAGGCCCAGCAGCGCAATGTCTCTGACCGAACGACTCCTCCCTACTTCTCCTCCACGTTGCTGCTGCTGCTGTTGGGGGTAGTTTTTCTCCTCCTGCAGGTGATTAACGGCACCTCTACGCTGTTGCTGCTGCTGCTGTTGTTGTTGCTCGAGATGCACAAGCCTATCTTCTGGACTATATGCTGTTGCAAATATTTCGTCTTGCTGCTGTAGCACTCGCGTTGCTACACCTCCCACAATTCGGCGGGAACACTGCTCAATCTTGTGTTGCTGCTGCAAGGCGCTGTAAGTATCTTGATGTCGTTTGATCTCATGCAATAGCATTACTGCTGCTGCTACTGATTTGTTCTCCTTCTGCTGCTGATGCAGCAGGTGCTGCTGTTGCACGTGTTGCAAGTGTTGCTGTTGCGCAAAGTGTTGCTGCTGCTGCTGCTCGCTTGAATCTTCAGGCTGTGCATCACTCAGCAGCGGAGTGACCAAGCTCCTGCAAAAAAAAGAATTTCTCTTCGATGAAAAAAAGGCATTGAAATGTGTCGTTATTTCTTTCGGGAGAACTGCTGCTGTCCTTGCTCCTGCTGCTGCTACTGTTCGCCTGCTCGGCAGCAGCAGATTCTGGAAATCAGCGAAGAAGGCTGTGCTGCTACTTCTGCTGCTGCTGCTGTCGAGTTGCTGCTGCTGCTGCTGTTGTCTCTCGTCTACTACTGCCCACTGCTGCTGCTGCTGCTGCATGAAGTGTTGAGACACAAGCACATCGCCGCTGCTGCTGCTGCTGCTGGGAGAGGGGAAGACTCTGCTACTGGTGCTTCTGGTCTGCTTGGTAGAAGAAAGATATTTGCAACGATATTTCTTCTTCATGCTGTTGCAAGCGGCTTTCACGCTACACATCTTTCCACAGCGCAACCAACTGATGCTGCTGCTGCTGCTGCGTGGTCTGCTCCTGCTGCTGCTGCTGCTGCGTGGTCTGCTCCTGCTCCTGCTGCTCCTGCTGCTGCTGCTCCTGCTGCTGCTGCTGCTGCTCGGGGAAGAGGCGCTGGCCTTCTCCATCATCAGCCGCTCCTCCACACTCGCCGCCGGCAACAGGGATATCTGCAGCAGCAGCAGCAGATCAGGAGCAGCAGCAACTGCAGACCATGATAATGAACAGCAATTCGTCAACAGCAGCACTTCACCAGCAGCAGGTCAAGAGCAGCAGCAGATCAACAAATCCTGATCAGCAGAACAGCAGCAGTAGGTGGGTTGTGCTGGTGCATACAGACACCCCACAAGACGCATGCGTCGTGTTTACCCCACTGCCAACCCTTCTGAGAAGGTCCAGTGAGGCTTTCACTTCGACGTCTCTCCAGTTAGACTGTTATTATCATGACTACTATATATAGAGAGAGACAGATAGATAAACATGCATATATATATATATATAAATATATATATATAAATATAAATATGTGGTTGAAAACAGCCTGGGCGACCAGGCCTAGAGACGTCATGAAACGCGAAGAAGGATAGAGAGAGAGAGAGAGTCACGTTTCGACTGGAGTTGTAATTTCAGAGATATGCATGCAGGTGAAACAGATGAAGAAAACAGCAAAAGACGCTTGGAGGAACGGAAAAGTGCAACAAGCGCTTCTTCATTGAATGAAGCCGATCGTCACAGCAGAAGAACCGTCGATCTATTTGACTGGGGAGTGTCTACTAACAATACTTTTTAGTAGTAGAGAGACGCGACGAGAAAGAGATAAGAGAGAGAGAGCGTTGAAAAAATCCACTGTTCCGAGAGAGAGTAAAGATATCATTTCCTCTCGAAACGGAAATATACACGTGCAATTTATCGAGACATTCAAACGCATGTCTACACACGTTATACATCCCTGCGTCCACGAAACCCCTACATATCTACGTCTATACACGTTCCTATATTGACATGCATCAATAGACCTGCATCTGTATAGACATATAGATACATATACACATCAATATATACTATACATATATATTCGTATACATGCACAGTCATATACGTAGTTGCACATATAAATATATATATATATATATACACAAAGAGATACATGTGACTCTATGTAGATGTGCGAATAGTAGTTTTAGCGAAAGGGAGCTAAAGGCGGGAGTGAAAAGGAGAATCTGCTGTTTTGCAGGTCAGAGGAAAGAGTGTGCATGCGCAACCTCTTGGCGGTGTATGCAGCACATGTGGTCTATGGAGACTCGTGTGGAGAGAGGAGATGCATGCACTGGGGTGTCTGTACACCCCACAGTCGTCGTCTCACGCCAATGTCAGCTTGTTTGATAGCAATTGCGTCGTTCGTTCCGTCCCCACACATTGCGATATACGAGCTGCAAGACAGCTGCTGCAGCGCAACCACAAAGTCCCCTTTGTCCTGTGGACAGGCACGACATAAAACGACTGTATGTTTCAAAACAAAATCATACAAAGATATCCGATACTCCTCGCATTCTTCTTCTTCTTCTTCTTCTCTTTCTTCTTCTTCTTCTTCTCTTTCTTCTTCTTCTTCTTCTTCTCTTTCTTCTTCTTCTTCTCTTTCTTCTTCTTCTTCTTTTCTTTCTTCTTCTTCTTTTGTTTGGGTGAAGGTCTCTTTGAACGCATGCCTGCAGGGTGTTGCTGCTGAGTCTCGTCTCCCAAGTGCTGCTGTTTCATTTCTTCTTCCCGCTGCTGTGTTTGAGCAAGTCAGCAACAGCCTGTTTCGCAGCTCGTGCCCTCTCCACGTCATCTTTTTCCATCGCGGCCCCGTCCTGCGATGAGTCTCCTTGCTGCAGTTACCCCTGCTGTCGCTGCGGTCACCTCTGCTGCTGCTACTACTCCTACGTTGCGTGCTGCTGCTGCTGCTGCAGATGCTTCTTCTCGAAAAAGCAACAGCAGCAGCTTCGGTTCTGCGTCTCACCACGCGCAAAACCAGCGTCATCGCTTCCAAAGAGACCCTCTCGCCTTCAGCAACAGCAAAAGAAGCAGCAGCAGCACCAGCGCCTGTGAGGTCTACCTGCAGAGCAGGAGCAGCAGCAGAAGTTTTGCACTTTCCTCTTTTATTTGAACTCCTTCTTCGCATTGAATCTCCTTCTCCTGCTGCCTGCTGCTTTTGTCCTGTCACTTCCCCACACGTGTGTCTTCCGCCCTCTGCTGTCTCGTCTCCATCCTCAGCCGTCTCCTCCTGTCGCCCGAACCCTCCACACCCACCCCCCTTGTCTCGCTGCAGCACAAGCTCCTGCTGCTGCAGCGTCTCCTGCAGCTGCAGCATCTCTTGCTGCTGCTGTGACTTCTGTTGCTGCTTCTCTTTGCGGTCTCTCTGCTGTGATAACATTGCTGCTGTAGCAGGTGGAAGAGAAGGACCAGTCACAGGAGTTGCTTGCTCTCGCATTGTCCTCGTGACGAGGCATGTGCCTGCCTGATTATACCAGCGCTGCTGCATGCACTCGTCTTGGGCAACAGCAGCAACAGCAGCCACTGCTGCTATTTCTTCTTCTTCTTCTTCTTCTTCTTCTTCTGCAGCAGCAGCTTCTCTCCTGCTGCTCCTCAACAATATAGCAGCAGGTGCTGCTCGTGCAGCTTCTGTTGAAAAAGAATTGAAAGAAGCAGTGGACAGATGAGGCGCAACGGAGGCAGCAACAACGGCGACAGCAGGAGACGTTCTTCCGACAGCAACAGCTATATCTGCTGCAGCAAGAACTCCGTTGGGCGATCCTCCTGCAGCAGAAGAATGCTGCAGCAGAGCAGCAGCTCTCTCTACATCTTCGTGTTGTTCACATGTCATAGCAGCAGCAGGACGAGACACAGCAGCAGCAGGACGAGACACAGCAGCAGCAGGAGACAGAGCAGCAGCAGGAGACAGAGCAGTAGCAGGAGACACAGCAGCAACCACAGGGGAGACTGCTTCTTCGAAGGAAGGCAGCACTGAAGCAGCAGCAGCTCCCGCATTTGCCTCATCGCAGCGAAGACGCATGTTAAATAGTTCATTTTCAAATAGAGCAGCAGCACCGGGCATCCCTTCGCTGCGTGCAGCATCACCACTGCTGCTAATGCTGCTGTGCTCATGCTGCTGCGTCCCTTGCGCTGCAGCTGCAGCTAGCCTGCCCTTCTCCCAACCCTGCTGCTCCGCCTGTTGCAACACTGCAGCAACGCAGTCTATTCGCGACATTGATGACGACTCTGTTGCCTCTTCAAGAGGAAGGCACTCCCCCGATCTACACCCGTACCGCTGCTGCTGCTGCGATTGCTGCTGCTGCAGCAGCAACTGCTCCTCCTGCTGCTCCTCCTCCTGCTGCTGCTTCCACTGCTGCTGGAAAAAGCTCCTCTCCAACTTTCGGTCAACAGCTGCTGCTCTGCTTTCACGTAGGCTCCGCTTTTCCATCCCATCTCCTTCTTCAACAGCAACTGACTTCCCGAAGGAAAGCTGCTGCTGCTGCAGTCGCCAGCCTTGCTGCTGCTGCTGCTGCTGCAGCTTGAGCAGACGTGTCCGCCGGACAGTCCTTCTGTCTCCCCCACTTGCTGCAGCTGTTGAAGAAACAGAAGCCTCACCTCCTGCTGATGCAGTCGCTGCTGCGCTTGCTGCTGCTGCTGCTGCAGCGAGTGCCGGTTGTGGCCTTCCTGCTGCCGACGCTTCCACTGCTGCTGCTCCTCGCGCTGCTCCTGCAAGTCGCAGTCGCCTTTTCGTTGCTGCGGTATCCGATTGAAGACCTCCATGCAGCGCTTCACCTGCTAATCCTCCTCCTGTTGCTGCAGCTGCAGCATACATCCTCACAAGACTAGCAGCAGCAGTCGGTTCTTGGAATAAGACAGCGGTGTCAGGCACCTGACCTGTTGCAATCCTCTTTCTATCCGATTCATCTTCTCGCCCTACACTCCAGGGTGTCAGCTGGTGCTTCTTCCTCCGCTGCTGCTGCACGACTGCACTTCTTCCCTTCCAACAATACTGCTGCTGTTGTTGTTGCTGTTGTTGTTGCTGTTGTTGTTGCTGCTGCTGCTGTTGCTGCTGCTGTTGCTGCTGTTGCTGCTGCTGTTGCTGCTGTTGCGGTTGCTGTTGCTGTTGCTGCTGCTGCTGTTGCTGCTGTTGCTGTTGCTGATGAGTTTTAACCTGCTGCAGCAGTGCATCGCAGTCTGCGAGATGAGGCAGCAGGGATTGGAGGCGCTTCAACTGGCGGAAGGCGCGTCCGGTTAACACGAAAGCAGCAGCACGAACATCGGGAAGTTGAGCAAGCAGCACGCGTAAATCCAACGAAGCCTGAGGCTTTGCACAAACGTCTTCTTTCCATATCGACCCTCTTCTTGCTGATCCCTCTGCTGCTCCTTTCCCTCTCCTTCCAGTAGATGCACCAACTCTTCTAGTTGCTGATCTTGCTGCTGCTATTCGCGTTGCTGTTGCTGTTGCTGCTGCTGTTGGGGTTGTTGCTGCTGCACCTTCTGGATGTACCCACGTATCTGGGGCGGGGCGTTCGAAACGCGCATGCGACAGCAGCAGCACAGCAACAGCATCAGCACAGGCAGCAGCAGCTCATGAATACCAGCAGCAGCACAAATGCAGCGGTGTGACACTTCGGCAGCGACGACAGCAGCGAATTCGCAGACACGCACCAGTAGCAGCACTATAAACAAGCAGCAGCACGGCGGGGGCAACAGCAGCAGCAGCACGGACGCGACAGTAGCAGCAGCAGCAGCTCATGCGCATCAGCGTCACTGTGAGCAGAGAAGAACTGCTATGCAGTAGCAGCAGCAGCAGCATGTTTCCTTCACCTTTCAACATCAAGTCCAACAAATCCGCAATCATTCACCTATAAATGTATATACAGAGAATCTGCATGCGCAGACATAATGCGCTCATACAGAGATAGATACATACACAAACATCTACATATATATATATATATATATGACTATGTATCTAAGAAGGAAAGGGACAGATAGATAGACAGTTGCATATATACATATATATATATATATATATATATATATATATATGTATATATATGTATATGAGAGGGAGAGAGACTAGCCGAATAGCTGGCGGTGTGGAAAGAGCAATATACATGACATCAGTTGAAGGAATACTATATGGAGAAAGAGACGTTCTATAGACATGCATGAAGAGGAGGAGGAGGAGGAGGAGACGGAGGAGACGGAGGCGAAGAAGAAGAATCGAAGTCATATATATATATATATATATATATATATATATATATATATATATGAGGTTGATAGAAGCAGCGACAATATACAAGGAGACAGAAAGAGAGACACAGCCATCTAAAGACAAAGATGCACATATCCATATATGTATATGTATAGATAGGTATATATATATATATATATAGACAGATGTAAGAGAGATAGAGGGAGAGCGACGTGTAGGCCAGTGATGATGCAGTGCGTTAAAAGGGGAGAAGCGTCATGCATGCGTCGAATGCAAAAAATTGAATAGCGTTTACATCGGCTCCTATTGCATGAACTGCGCCTTTTTCTCCTCGCAGCGCTGCAGCTCCTCGTCCCACCGCAACTGTTGCTGCTGGTGCTGGTCACGCTGCTGCTGCTGATCATGCTGCTGCTGCTGCTGTTCAAGCTGTTGTTCATGCTACTACTGCTGTTCGTGAAGCTGCTGCTGCTTCTGGGCTGCTGCTGCTGCTGTTGCTGCTCTTCCGTTGTCCACTGCGGTAGCCACCTCCACACGAGAAGCTCTTCTTCTGCTGCTGGTGTCAGGTCTCCAAATATCAGTGCATATCTGTGGGAGCAGCAGCCGCAACAGCAACAGCAGCAGCAGCAAATGCAGCAGCAGCAGACGCAGCAGACGCAGCCCCAACAACATCAACCGCAGACACAGCAACTACGCGTCTTACGCAGCGAAACGTGCCAGAAGTCGCTGCAGTCCTCTCCATACGCATGTATCCCACATCCATCTGGACATAGATGAGCATATAGCTAAAGACAGATAGAGACAGAGATCTATACATGTATACATAATATATGTATATACATATATTATGCATGTATAGCCGTGCACAAGATATAGGTCAGCTGGAGTAACTGTCTACGCAAAGAAAGCAACAATTCAAAGAGAGGGAAGCGTGTAGAAGACAACTTCAAGGAAGCAGCTGTAAAGCAGCAGCTGCAGCAGCATAACAACTGCACCAGTAGTGCTGGAGTTCCTTCCCTCGTCTGCTGCATGAGGCGTTGAACAGAGGGATATGCTGTCTCCAGGCACATGTAAAGAGAAAAACATTGTTATTGAAAGAAGAATGTATGAACACTCACTCTTCGACGTTGTCCTGCTTTGTGCGCTTGCCCCAGCTGTAGCTGCTGCTCCTTTGGGAGAACTCACGACTTCTCCGTTGTGGATGCTTCTGCTGCTGCCTGTCATGTCGCTGCTGCTGGGGTGTCTGCTTTCGCTGTTGCTGCTGCTGCTGTGATAGATGCTGCTGTCGTCCCGACAGATGCTGCTGTTGCTGCTGCTGCTGCGATAGACATTGCTGCTGCTGCTGTTGGCATTGTTGACGCCAATCTGACACAGGCAGCGCGCGATGCGGCAGATGACGCCAGGAGGACCTGCAGAGATGTTACGTCTTCCTTCTGCAAAGTCGTTCTCTGCTGCTTGGTGAAGTCCTTCGCAGCAAACCCCTCTTTCTTCCTCTTTCGCTGCAGCACCATCGGCAAGCTGCAGGTCTTTCTTTTTCGGCTTTCCTGGGGGTGTACGTACACTGCAACGCACTGCAGGCCGTCTGCGGCAGCAGATCCAGCGAAGCAGCAGAAGATGAATTCATTTTGCTGCGTCTTCTGGATCTCCTGCTGGTGCAGGGACTGTTGCTGCTGGTTCTGCAGCTGCTGCGCATGATTCGTCTGAGGTTCCTGCTGCAGCGCGAGTCCAAAAGGCTGCCCTTGCAGCAGATACCCTCTTCTCTCCTTGCAGCAATATCTAGAACTGTTGCTGCTGCTGCTGCTGCTGCTTTCATTTCTGCTCCTGCTGCCTCTTCTGCTGCTGTCGCGACACCACTCAGTGCTCCTGCCAACCCCTCCGCTGCAGTGTACAGACACCCCAGGAGCAATCACCTGGCGCTCTTGCTGCTGCCTGTCGCTATCCTTCATTCCACAACACGACGCAGCAGCAGCAGAACCATCAACTGAGAGCAGTGACTGCTTCTGCTGCTGCAACAGCAGGCTGGGCTTCTCACGCGTCTTCGTCGAGCAAGGCAAGAGAGCTATTCTTGCTGCTGCATCCTTCGCACCAGCAGCAGCAGCAGAATTTCGCTGCTGCAGGAACACACCGTCATGTTGACCTGATGCTGCTGCGACACCAACAACAGCATCTTCAAACCTCCAAAGAGACAACCATCTCCTCTGCAGGCGACCTCGTAGCCAGCCAACAAATCCTTCCAGCAATCCCCAGTCCCCTCTTGCTGCTGTTCCTGCTGTTGCTGTTCCTGCTGTTGCTGTTCCTGCTGTTGCTGTTGCTGCTGTTGCTGCTGTTGCTGTTGCTGCTGTTGCTGCTGGTGCTGTTGCTGCTGGTGCTGTTGCGGATGGTGCTGTTGCTGCTGGTGCTGCTGCTGCAGCGTTGCAGGGGCCAAGCAGTCCGCATTGCCTGGCAATAGCAACGGAAGTCAGCGGGTGGTCTCCGGTAATCATTTTGACGTCGCACGCAGCAGCACGCAGCGTCTGAATGACTGCGATGCTTTCCTTTTTCAACGCATTCGAAAACAGCAGTAGTCCGATGAAGCGCAAGTTGGTCTCTGCTTCCTCACGGGACAAAGCACTGATCCTGGAGACCTCTCTCGCTGCTGCAATAGCGACAGCACCTTCTTCTCGACTACTGCTGCTACTGCTGCTCGTACTGTTCTAGTGCTGCTGCGAATGCTATTGCTATTGCTGCTGCTGTTGCCTGCACTGTTACCGCTGCATGCACTGCTGCTACTGTTACTGCTGCTGCTGCTGTTGCTGCTGCTGCTGCTGCGGTTCTTTGGACGTCGAGAAGCAGCAGTTCGTGGGTGATCAAGGAGACGCCCAGCCAGCGCCAAAACGCTGCGCATGCAACAGCAGCAGCAACAACCCCAGCGGATGTTGACTCCTACTTACATCGCAATATAAACACGCCCCTTAAAAGCAGCAAGAGTCAACATCATCGTAACTATCTGTCGTTCTCTTTCTCTACTACGTCTCGCTCTCTCTCTCTCTGTCTCTGTATATATATATATATAGAGAGAGAGAGAGAGAGAGAGAGAAAGATGTATATATATATGTATATTTCCACATGTATATACGTGCAGAGATATATATATACATACATATACAACAGTCATGTAGGTATAACAAATCTGGACTTTTTCTCTCCTTCTCTCTCTCTACATGTCTCCATCATGATGCGAAGACATTAGATGCATGCCTCTCTAGCTTTCTCTTGCGATGCAAAAGATGTGTTTCCTGTCTCCTGGCGACTACTGCTGCTCCTGATGTTGACCGTAGACTCGAACCGGCGCATGCTGGAAAGTTGTCTTTTCTTCCTTCATTATGTATATATATATATATATACATATATATACTATACGTAGATATATACACATATACATATATCTATACATATATATATATATATACACTATACGTAAATACATATACTCATATACATATATATATATATATATAATATATATATATATATATATATATATATATATGCATATACATCTATACTACACATATATACTTAATATTTATATTCATATATACTATACATATATACTACACATATATTCTATACATATATACTATACATTTATATTATACATATATGCTATACATACATACTCTACATATATACTATACATATATACTATACATATATACTATACATATATATATATATATATACACATATACATATATATACAGATATACATATATCTCTACATATACATGTATACGCGTATATATGTATACATATTATAGACGCACTATGTAGATATAGTGACACATGCAGCTCTCTCTCTCTCTTTCTATGCCTTATTGTATCGCAAGCAGCAGGTGAGTCTCGATCAGCTGAAGCAGGCATCCGGTCTCTATAGATTCTATAAGACTCTATACTTCTACTCTTACTCTTACGCATGCACCTCTCTCTATCTCTCTCTCTCTGGAAGAAAATGAGACAGAAAAGCAGCAGCTGTCTCTCTCTGGGCGAAGGTTCTGGCCAGTCTCCAGATGATGAAGAAGCGAAGAAGAAGAAGAGGAAGAAGAGAAGAAGGGAAGAAGAAGAAGAAGAAGAAGAAGGGAAGAAGAGGAAGGGAAGAAGAAGAAGAGGAAGAAGAGGAAGGGAAGAAGAAGAAGAGGAAGAAGAAGAAGAAGAAGAAGAAGGAGAAGAAGAGGAAGAAGAAGAAGGAGAGGGAGACGAGAAGAAGAAGAAGGAGAGGGAGACGAGGAAGAAGAAGAAGAAGAAGAAGAAGAAGGAAGAAGAAGAAGAAGAAGAAAGCAGGTAGGAGTGAATCTCACCGATAACCTCTGGAGGTGTGGTATTGGAGTTTCGCCTCGAAGTCTTCTGGAAGCGAGTTCGAGCAGCAGAGACGCCTTATCGACTCTGCACTGCCTTTGCAATACACCTTCAAGTCGAGGAAAAACAAGGAAAAAAGAAAGAGAATATTGCTCAGTGTCTGTGTATACCCCGAGGCCACAAAAAGAGAGAAAAGATTCGAAAAAAGAAGAAGAAACAGAGTCGAAGAACTCCAAAAAGACACAACCACATACACACAGAGAGAGACATATATATAAATATATATAAATATAAATATAGATATATATATATATATATACAAATAGACAGAGGAAGAAACAGAGAGTAATAAATATATATATATATATATATATTTATATGTGTATATGCGTATAGAGAGAGGGGCAAGAGAGAGAGAGAAATACACATCCTTATCTGTATACAGAGAGATATGTGGACGGCGAGAGACACAGGGACAGAGATAGAAAGAAAGCTCTCTCTCTCTCTATCTATCTCCCTCTCTCCTCTCTCTCCCTCTCTCTCTCTCTCCCTCTCTCTCTCTCTCCCTCTCTCTCTCTCTCTCTCTCTCTCTCTCTCTCTATAATATATGTGTAGAAGGAGAAAAGAGATGCAGGGATGAACCATGTGGAGGCTATAGACGCTTTGCTCTTTCGACTGCCGTTGAATATTCCCACGCCCAGCAGGAAGGTTGCAGAGAAGAAAAAGAAAAAGAAGAAGAAAAAAGAGAAAGAAATCATGTGGCGATGTCTACAACCGTAAAAGCAGATATATAGACACAGACACATGCAGATATATATATATATATATTTCATTGTAGATATATACAGTATAGAGATTGACAAAGTCTTCTTTGGATTCGTGTGGGCAGATGTGCACTGACCTATAGACTCAAAGCGTCTGATTGAAGAAGTGGGTTGCAGCAACAGCAGCAGCAGCAACAGCAGCAGCAAGAGCAGTAACAGCAACAGTAGCAGCAGCAACAGCAACAGCCTCAACAGTAACAGCAGCAGCAACAGCAACAGCTGCAACAGTAAGAGCAGCAACAACAGCAGCAACAGCAACAGCAGCAACACCAGCAGCAGCAGCAACAGCAGCAGCATCAGCAACAGTAGCAACAGCAGTATCACCTACTGCATCAAGTAGAGCCTATCACGACGTGCGGAAGCAGCCGGAGCAGCACCGCCAGCGCTACTAGCAGCGCCAACAGCAGCAGCACGAACGATAAAAGCGACAACACGGACGACAACAGCAGAAGCAGCAGCACGCGTGACAGCAGCACAAGCAGCAGGAGCAGCAGCATGTAGACAAAGGAAATACCAACAGAGAGGAGGTATCTCACAGCGAATTGGCCGGTATGGAGATGTTGCACAATAACGCTCATGCGCTGGAGCGACGCGTCGAAATCAAATCGCTTTAAAATCGCCAAGGCTTCCGTGTCCTCCCACACCTGCAGCAGCAAGGGCGCTGCCTTCGCAAACAAGTATCATCTACACATGGACAATCTATAGAGATGAGGGGGCAGCACAGCAGCAGCACGAGTCACACCAGCAGCAGAGGAGAGACAAGAACAGCAACACGAATAGCAGCAGCAGCAGCAGGAATAGGAGCAGCAAGAAATATAACAGCAACAGCACACCGTGAATACAGCAGCAGCAGCACAAACAGGTAGTGCAGCACGAATATCAGCACTACATAACAGTAGCAGCAGCAGCACAGACAGCAGCAGCAGCAGCACAAACAGCAGCAGCAGCAGCACAGACAGCAGCAGCAGCAGCACAAACAGCAGCAGCAGCAGCAAGAATAGCAGCAGCAGCAACAGCACGAACACCAGCACCAGCAGCAGCCGAACTGCAGCAGCAGCATGCATAAGAACAGCAGGAGCATGCGGAGGGAGCAGCATGGCTCTCTCTGGAAGGGCAGCACGTGTATTAGCAGCAAAGCGTATATCAATTGTCTTTCCTTTTTTGCACTTTACCGAAGATGCTTTAGACGCGAGACGCGGATGATGAGGAGGTAAAACAAAAGAAATGCCGTCTGCGTGGCACGTCGTGCTCTCTTTTATTCTCTCCAGCAACTGCAGGAAAATGCGTTGTCGTTGCTGCTGCTCATCTTCCATGTGCGTACTACTGCC